>VXBT01007374.1:50297-81970 GCA_013400235.1 Oriolus oriolus | reverse complement strand
CCTCCCCTTACTCTCACACTGATTTTGGCAATCACATTGGCAGCCAGGCACTGTAAATCCCTCCCCATCACACAGGTCTCACACTTCCATCCTCGTACAAGCTCATTTGTTGCTGTGAGTGGGCATGTGAGACACAGCTGCCAAAGCAAAGCTGTTGGACAGAGGAGAGGCAGTGCTGCCCAATCTGCAGACTGGAACACGCTGCTCCCCATGCTGGAAACAACAGCCACCACGAGGTACTTATGGGAAGTCAGGAAGACAACAAGCATTCAGAGGTTCTGAATATGCAGATTTATATTTGGAGGCTGTTAGAAATACAATATTTTAAAGCAATCACATTACTCAGGGACTTATGCATTTGCGGCAATGAGACCCAAATGAAAAGAATCACGAGTGCACACTGCATGTAAAGGTTAATCAAAGGCAGCTTCTTCTTTTGGCAGCTACATTCTTCTGCTGGTCTTTGCCAGGAAGCATTTACTTCATTGTTTCTCCTTTTTTTCCCCCCTTTCTTTTAACTATGTATGTGCAACCCCCACTCTCAGGTTTTCTAAAAGTTATATCACACCCATTTTATATACATGGAGAAGAAAATGTTGAACCTGTAATATTTCAAAGCTACTTTGACAAATAGGTTTCCAGTAGTTTTGATTGAGACCTTTCTGTATCTTTTGTAGAAGGTGCTGACTGATCCTTTGTTGCAGACATTGGAGGTAATCCCTTTAAGAAAACCACCTGAGCTAGCAGAAAACTGCAGAGCAGCCTCAGTCTGTCAAGCAGCTGTACAGGCTTGTTGACATATTTGTTCTGGGGACAATGCCTCTTACACACTGCCCAGCTGGGAAGTATTTGGAAACATTTTATGGATGGATTCAGCATTAAATGGTGGGTTGACTGCAGACTGCAGTGCAGGATAGTAGCATCTAAGCCAGCATTCATACAGCTGATGCCATTTTTAGATGCCATTTACCTGGTAACATTAGCCTTGGGGAAGCACAGCCGTCGCCCATGCTCTCATTCACCTGAGCAGATCACCTCACACAGCCTCAATCGCAGCTAAGCTATCACAGAAGCCCTGACTGAAGAAGATGCAAGAGAAGAACTAAATCAAAGCACCACCATTCAGCTGGACAGTGTCCCTGTCTCTCTAAGTGCTGCTCCTGTTGGAGGTGGAATGCATCTGTCTGTGTGGGGCAAGGCTTGCAGGGCTCCCCAGACCCTCCTGCTGCTGTGAGCCAGTGCTAAGACAAATCCAGGTGGTGATGCTTGGTCCTTTGGTACAGCAACAGGGCTGACCCTGGCTGCACTCTCTGCCTTAAGCACCACACTTCCCATAAATCATTAATTTTTAACTTCTCTCAGTCTATGCCAGGAACTGGATCACTGTAAAATAACTCATACTCAGTTTGAAAAGAGGCTGAGATAAACCAAGATATTACCTTTCCTCTTTGAAGGAATTTTACTCTCCAAGATCTAGTAGGTACAGTAGGACTATTTTCACATTCCACCATCTCTATCCTTCTTTTCTAGCTCCTCACTGGACTTTTATCATCACAGAAAGTCTCTAATAATTTTCCTCTTCATGTTCTTATGCCACTTCTAAACTTTGCTCTCTGAATTTCCATCTTGTTTAAATTTCTCTTTCTCTACCTTTTCCATTACTAGAAAGGTATAAAGGCTAAATGAGGTGAATGAGTTTAACCCTACAATATAATTGCACTTTCCCAGTCAAGCCCTGGTTCTCAGACTCAAAATTCTTACATTAAAGTTTCTTACATTAAGTTTCCACTTCAAACTTAGAATAGATGCAGCTAACATGCCCAGAATTTTGTTAGAAAAAGGCAGATTTCTGAGTTCCTTTTGGCCTAGGAGGTAAAAACCTACTTCTGGCTCTGCTCTTGAGATACATCAAATGATCATGCTGTCTGCTTTCAAATCTTCACCTGAAATGAAAGTGAGTTTCCATCTTTATTTCTTATCCACTTTTAGACTATTTCTTTTAAAATTTCTAGTTAATCTAGTAAGTTTGCATGGAAGATATAAATGAGATCAAAATCCTACTTTGGCTGCTTTTGTTTGTCCATGCAAAGCAGTGTATTTTATAACCTCTGTGCTTTTTCTCCTTAGATACAGTGGCTTTAGAAGCAGCTGATACCATTGAAGCATGTTATCTACAGACTGGTGACATTAAGATGGCTACAGCACAGCAGAAGGGAGGTAGGGTGTTCTGCACCTGAGCTTAGCCACGAGACACGTTTGTTGTTCTTGTGCCACATGACCCTGCCCCTCCAGCTAGCTGGGATCCATCCAGACCCTCCAAGAAGGGATAAAATACTGCTTCAGTTTCAGCATGGAAAGATTCCCTGCTGTGCAAAAACGCATAACTATCCAACCCTTGGCAGGGGCTGGCAGTTTTGCTAGAGGTCTTGATCATGACAGTTTGTCCATCCAGGTCAGGAAAAGCTGGATGGATGGAATAGATCTGGGAAATCTGTATACCACCTGTTGCCAAAACCCATTCAGTGAATGGTTTCCATCTTCCATGCAGATTCATAATGATTTTTCACAGCATATAAACTGAAGGTCAGGATTTCTTCTGATTAAATGATATTGGTAGTCTGTGGAAAAATACACTTTTCTAGCAAATTGAACAGTTACTGCAGAGGACTAATTTTAGTATAACTTTGACCAGAAAAGGTCTGTTAGATACAGACAGGTAAATCTCATCTAAGCATGGTTTTGTTTTAGTCACAGAACAAAATTCACATTCCCTAAAACAAAACAAACAAAACAAGGTGAAAGAGAATAAGAGAAAATGGAGAGAAGGGAAGGACTAAGATCTGATAAATGCTGGAGACCGTGACCTATTACTTATGAAATTACTGTGCTGTGAAAATAAAAGCTTGTCCTGTTCTGCTTAGGAATTTAGGTACACAAGACAAAGAGCATTTCTCTGTTCAAATACAGCTTTTCAGAGGAGCAAATACCTTGGCAAACATCGCAAGCTGTGCTCTAAAATATTTTTGTTCCACCAAATACTTCTCAGTTTCTTTGGACATCTCTTATTACCTCCTTAGTGGACACTAGCCTACAACTTTTCTGTGTATGCTGTTTGTCTCACTGGTGTTGTAGGACAAAGAACAGCCATCCAAGATGTGTCTCCAGCTATGATTCAAAACTGTTCATATGACTTATGTGCTGCCTATCCCCACAGATATTTTATTTTGCTTCACAGCTGCCTTTCCAGACTTTATCTCATTGCCACTTACCATAGTATTTGTTGTGTGGGTGTATTGCTAGCGAACACAGCCTAACTAGATTTACTTTAAAACGCTGTGAATTTAAACTGCAGTAAATTATTATGCCTTATCAAAGTGCAAATACTATGTTCCTACCCACATGCCTCTTGCAGAACTGCAGGTCTTTGGACTGGAGTCCCTCCCTCCTGCCCACTTAGTATAAAAGCCTAGGCAGAGAATTAAGTATCTATTTATGTTTGGAAAGTTGAATCAATGAGCCCAAAAGGAATTTAACCAGTATTTTGAGTTTGTGTGCACATGTATAGCCATGGTGTATATCAATAAAGGTTCTTTATCCAAAAACATTCCTTCTTTGTCTTTCTTATCTCTTCCTCACCTCCACTCACCACAGCTCAAGTGCACAGTAAAGGTCACCCATTAGAGGAGCTGGAAACATGACTATAATGTATCGGAGTCTATCTCTTTTTCTCTGGCAGAGCAACCTGTGAGGAGATGGTATAAGATGATGCTAGCCCCTGGGACGGTTCAGAGCTGCCTTCCCATCAGCAGCCTCCCATCCTGTCCTTGCTTTTCTGGTCTGACAGCCAGTGCAGCTCAGAGCCTGGCTGTGCAGATGACTTTTCACAATGCCCTTTGAAAATTAGTGTGGCCATTTCCATTCAGGAACCATGTGAGTGTTACTCAAGACCTGCACTGAGGTACATGAGACCTAGCTCTGGAAATAGAAAGCTGGCAATTTTCTTCAGCTGAAGGGGAATTTTGCCTTTTTTTCTTCAGTTCCTATTGCATTTTTTTGTCATCACCAGACAAAGAGACCTTGAATTTTGGCAGATAGCATGGAGGAACTGGGAATCCCTGTTCCTCATTACAGTGTTAGACTGAGCAGTTCCCAAGGTGTTATGAAACACTGCAGTGGGGTCACAACAGGAAGCACAACCATCATCAGCAAGTAAAACACAGGCGTTCCTTCCTATTCTAAGATTTCAGAACTTCCTTATCCTCCAGCTCAAAATCCTCTTACAGATGTCGCATTTATTTAAAGCAATTTTTTTTCTTATTGCCGCTTGGGCCACATTAAGGACTCAACCCCTCAGTCCTTTTGCATGCAGTTTGCATGAGAAACAGGCAGAAGGAAAATAAAAGATGCAGCTTAATCAATCCATAGTGGAGACCTTGAAGTCTCCAGTCAAAGGTCAGCAGACTGCATTAGGTACTCTTCTGGTTCCATCTGACCTCCTGCCACAGCTCTGTCGTGTTCCTCCAGCTTCACTTCTCTTTTTCTAATTACGTATGGTGTGCCATCAGGATGGAAGGCAATCTCACAGCCTATTTAATATGTACCTGTTGACTCCCACACAGCAATTTAATCAGAATTTGATAAGGTTTGGAGGCAATCCATCTGTTTAGAGGCCAAACAAACACAAGCAGTCTGAGAAACTGCTCTCAAAAGCCATAAAAGGGATTATTTCCAACTAGGTGCAATGCCTGGGTCAGATCCTATTCATTTTATTTATATGAGCAGTCAAACCATGAATGGAATGACATGAGGGCACTAGGCAAGCAGGATCCAACCTATTATATTCAGCTCCCTCAATATGCCTAGTCCTCATTCATCAAGGGTTCCAAGGACCTTTTGACCACAGTCAGACAACACAAACAGCAAGTTTAAGCACAGGATTATCTCAGCAGTTAAAATTAGACACCTGCTTAAGCATTTCCTGGGTTAAAATTCAGAGCAGTTCTTGGGGTTTGGTCTTTCCTGCTCTCATTTTTAGATACAGAGGAAAGTCTTTGTGAAGATGTGGCTGCTTCCAGCCTTCACACAGATTTATATGATACAGTCCAACATTTTTTTGCCAGCTGGGGAGTTCACTGTGTGAGAACTTCTCCAGCTGCACAAAGAGAATCAAAACCAGTGACCCCCATGAGCTGGATTTCTTTATTCTCCTTTAAGGCTGACTGTCTGCACAGGCAGAGATGTAAAAGGGCTATTGCATAAACCCGGGAGGATGGATGAGAAAGCCGGTTCCCAGGTATATTGTGGCCAAGTACCACTGCTGTTGGCTGCAAAAGTGATGGTTGCAGCTCCTGGCCAGGGCTGTGAGCAAGGGAGTGAGAAAGGTGAGTCCAGCAGTGCAGGCAGTAGTCACGTGTAGTGCCAGAGCAGCGTGTCTGCCTTCATTCACCACTCTGTGCTCAGCACCCTCTTTTAGCAGACAGGTACAGCGCTGGTCCATCATTTGGGGAAAAAAGTTGTGGAAAATATAATATCTGAACATTTTTACTTTATCCTTAGTGCCCTGAGGCAATTAATACTCGAGCCCACTTCACAGACTACTGGCAGGTTGCAGACAACCTCCCAGTGCCCACCGTGTATTTCCAAGTGCTCAGCTTTTGTTTCAGGGTCCTGTAGCTGCTCCAGCTGCACCAGCCCTCAGGGCCTCCCACTGCAAAGCAGCCTCTGCAGCCCCAGGACTATCTGGCTGGCAGGGGCAGGGGCTGTTGATTTTCAAGCTGCCTGGCTCCTCAGGCAGGATGCACAGCACAGTGATATAGGGTAGGTGTATACCACAGCCTCTCAAGGTTAGTCAGCAGCTATTATTAGCCCTGAGCAGTTGATCCAGTGACCCTTTCTTTGCCTCTGTAGGTCAGGTACAGACTGCAGAGAAACTTGCAAAGGCGTGAGCAGTGATGGACAAACGTCAGAGGACAAAAACAGTCACCTAGATGGGTCGGCCTCCTCCAGCCTTCTTCAGTCTCCATCCATCCTGGGCAAACAAGCATTGTGGCTGGATCACTATGAAATGGTCAGAAAAGGAAGGCAGCAAAATAAATTGTAAATTGTGGCCTTTCTTCAAGTCCCAGTACAAAAATACCTACAGCCTGAGGATTTGATTAACAAAATCAAACCCATTGCACTGCATAACACTTATGCCCATTGCCTCGGATTTTGTAGCCTTTATATTACATGTTGCAGAACACACACAAGGCTAAGAACTGATGTTCATTTTGCAAACAGCTGTTCTGACTGAAAATGGCCTTGACTGCCTGTCCCTGCCCCAAAGTGAAGATCACTCTCTGAACTCCACACATACAGAGAAAGAGGGCTTGTGTGAGCTTCTCCTCATCCTCTTCAGAAAAAAAATGCACTGGGTTGTTCCAACTTGCCCAGAAGAACCCTGCTTTACAGAACAGGTGATGCAGTGGAAACTGGGCTATTTGAAAATACTGCAAATCAGGCATTCAGAGTCTCCAGACACTGTTACAAAACTTAAACCTTGAAATTTAGCAATCAGAAATTCTCCACACTAGCACTAAACGATTCAGAACATACTACTAAAATCTCACTGTGAAGTAAAATGGTGCTGTGCACAGACACCCATGGTTTTTTTCAAATCCACTCTCAGACTTGACTCCAGTTTTGCACATTATCACTGCTTGTCTCTAAAGTTCTGAAAGATATCAAGACTTCTTTCTCCCAGCAAGTATGAAGGAACAATACCTGAAATCATGAGCCCAGTGACTAAATTTAAGCACAGCACTGAAAAACATCAAGTCATCAAGATTCTTACACTTTTTCTTGTTAATATGCTGCTTCTTTGAATGCACTGTTTAAAACAAAGTTAGCAAACTTCACCGAAAATATTAGCACTACAAAATGCAGCTGGATTGGAATAAAAAGCAATGGGTATTTCCTGAGATAAGTGCTTGCCTGAAAAATTTCAACTGTACAGTAAGCTTTATGGATAAATTAATTTTTTAGCAGATACAAGCATCTGAAATAGGAAAATTTAAAAAATAACAGGCACAATGGGCACATCCAGAAGATGGATACACTTATCCACAGAAATTCAGTTTCAGCAAGTCACTCCAAAATACTCTTTCTTATGCATTTACCTTTTGTTTTTCCTCTTGGCAATTTTGAATTTTGTTTAATATTCTTGTGAGTTTGTCTGCTGGTGATTCTGATAAAAATAATCTTTTTAATCTAAGCTGAAATAGAATGAATTAAACCCAAGCTACATTAGCATATAAATGACTCTTACAGAGTCAGTGAGATGTTTATTGTAAATGGTTGTTGAAATACAGCATGATATTTTGCAGATTCAAAAAAGACCGAATTTTTAGTGTAAAATACACTTTTTATTACATAGGTATGCATTGTACTGTGGTACTGAGTGCATTTATTAAAAAAATATCTATGAATCACTATTTTTTCCGTAATTTTGCAGCCATTATTCCTTCCATACAAGGGTACATTTTAAAAGGTAGGCTGCAATTGCTCATCACCAGCAATTATTCTTAATAATACATTTCAGTCACCTAGGTATTCTGCTAGCCATATGTAAAGTAAGACACACCTCACCAAGGAATGGACAATGTTCTAAGGTCTCTTTCTTCTTCCTTATGAAATATCCTGCCTAGAGACACATTGAACTGTTTTTGAACTCCTGAAAGAAGAGAGAGGTAGAGAAAGAGCAAGCAGCATGGTGAACGAGCTGGTTAACAGGGTGATCCAGAGCAACAGCTCAGGTCTCAGCTCTAAGGTACATTGGTTTGCAGTTCAATTCTATAAACATTAGTTCTTCAAGCTGGCAATGGCTCTCATCATCCTTCTGTGTTTATAACAAAAAAAAAAAATCTAGTTCTTTCCCAGCCTCTTAATATAATAAAACTTCTCTCTCCAATCTGTTCTGAAGTGTAAATGCCCTGAAAAGGGCTGATGGCTTGAGTGCTTCTCCGACTATTTTGCTTCATTGCATGTAAGTTGGCAATTACCCTGTGTGAGCTCATCGTATAAACTACGCAGGATGGGGCCACTTCAGTTCTTGTGATACCTTTGAGAAAGCCCCTGGAGCTCTAGAAAGTGTAAGTCATCCTTTGTTATGGGACTGGCCTCTGTTTGAATGCTTTAATCACTCACAGACAAGCAGGCAGGCTGGATCACCAAGGCTGCACTAAGCCTGGCACACCCTCACCCAATTCTTCCTGAGAACGTGAGGGTCCCCAGCTGTTTCTTTCACAAAACCCAAGCACAAAGTGTCCCAACCACGGTAGCTCTTCCAGGAGACTAGGCACCCAGAGCTCAGTGCTGTCTGAGGCTGACCAACACCCCATAGTCACAGGCAGTGGGCAGGAAAGGTGTTATCCAGCCTGGTCACTGCCTTTTGCACAAGCCACAACAGCCTTTTCTTCATCCCCAATCAAATACCAGGGCCAGTCCTACAGGTTTACAGAGAAAATGAGAAATCAATCTCCAGTTTTACTATTCTGGGTGCTTTGTTAGTGAGTTTATAAAGCGCCAATTGAGAATTCTCACCCCTATTTCTTCAAACTTTGCATTTTCCCTGTCCCAGAAGTCCCTCCTGAACTGATGGGTAAAACTGGTTTATGACCGCAGTTCAGGGACTTACTCTAACCTTGAGCAAATCAGCAAGGCATGCCAAAGGACCTGCCAGCAGTGCTCACCCACCTTCTCATCCCTAACTGTGTCCAGCCTCTCAGGCTAAAGACAAAGGTAGAAATCCCCTCACATATCTTCCCAAAACTGGTTACTCATTAAGAAGGAAGCTGGCAGGTTATGTTTAACAAGCTCAGTTTCTTACGAGTCCATGCTCATGGCTTTGCACTTTGTGCTTCTGTAATTCACCCTGTTCCTGTTGCTGTGATGGGTCCTCTGGCCCTCCCTGATGGGTGATGTTCCATCCTTTTCAGCATTAGCAGCCCTGTGCCACTTCATACTACTGACAAATGTCTTAAGCTTAGACCACGTTCTTGTACCCAGGTGACAAATGAAAGAATTGAATTGCGCTGGTTTCCAAGCGCATTCGTGAAGAACATCACTGATAACTCTGCTCATCCTGGCTCCCCGTGACATGTTCACCTGCTCCCCACTCTAATTCCCGTGTGAAACCCTCTCCCCTCATTGCATAAATAGTTGCAATTACAATTTCAGCAATGCTCAAGGCTCATTAAGTTATTCACAGAAAGCCTAGTAAACAAGTGTTCAGTAAAATATTCTTCTGCGTTTAAAAACACAGGTTTTTGCTCTTGACAGGAGTAATAAGGAAGGCAAGACCTCATCTTGTATTCTAGGGTGAGGCTGTTGGACAGTTTATTGTTTGAAATCTTTTAAATTAAAAATCAGAAGATGCAAACTTAGGATGTATATACGTAATTTTTTATTGTTGCCTGGTGCACACTAAAATGACTGAAGCTGAGCTACCTCTACTAGGTTACAGAAAGAATAATAATAAGAATAATGCATTCTGAAATGCATAATGGAAACAGTAAATAATATGCAAATAATAAAAAGAAAAAAAAGAGAAAATACTGAATGCAGTATATTTTTTAAAATTTTAACTTGGGCAAAAATAATTTTCTGCCATTGTGCAGCTACTGACTGTGACTTACAAGTTAAATAACACCTTGGAAATTGTATAGCAGATATTTATTGCAACTTCTCCCAACCTCTACTTCTCACTCTCTTTGTAAGACTTGGAAATAAATTGTGTTTGTAAACTGCGAGTGTGAGAATTTTTAAACAGCTAATCTTCACAGGATATTACAGTCATAAATTACCTTTAAAATATTGGGCCAGTGATCTGGTTTACAATGCATTATGCAGTTACTGGGACCTACCTCCAGAAGGTGTTATTAATGGGAGAACAAAAGCAGTAGTCAGTGAGTTTTTCTGATACAGCATTATTAATACTAAACCACAAAATTTCTTGGATGAATTTGCAGGAAAAAAAAAAAAGGAAGTAGGATATCTGATTCCTGCCAGCCATGATATAAAAAGAAATATATTTTGCATGCAGTACTATTGTATCTCTGAAAATTGCCACCAAATTGTCACTAGAAACATCAAATCATCTTTTTGTTCAGTTTTGTATTTATTTACTGAACCACTTATGGAGGTCTACAATCAACAGCCTTTTCTTAAATCATCTGAAAATGCCATTCAGTGAAATTCTCAGATAATTTCCTATTAAAACACAAAAAGGCAGTTTTATGGTTAGAAAGCAATAGATTTATAGTTGAGTACGAAGCTTGGCAGCTCTGAATACGAGACAGAAATAGTTAGCTGACTTTTGTGGGTATTCCTTTCCTTGTGCCTAAAGATATCTTCCCCTATCTTTCAGAAACGTTGCTTAAGGCTTTTCCCTGACAGACAGCGTGGCTCTGAGCAGAGCCCAGCTGAAATACAGGGTCCAAATCAACAGACCCCAGCCTTCCTCTTGTCAAGTAGTCCACAGGTTTCCCTTACCAGCCTTCTTCTATTTCAGTTCTTTATTATTTTCACATTGTGCCACTTCGGACAGTGCTTTGTTAAGCAAAACAAAGTCTCCTCCCCTCCTTTTAGGGACCTCTCTTCTGTGACTGGTAAAAGATGATACCTTTGGTGACTTGATGCAGAGAGGGCTTTAACCTGATACACTCATAGTCAAGGAAACCTGCCCAGAGATTTCAGGGACAGCTGACCTTTATTCATGCAAATCAAGACTTCAACATAGGTCACTTCCAGATGTAGGACTGGCTGCCTTTGCCAGTTCAGCATCACCTTGCCAGATGCCTGGGTGTGCTTTCAGCCAGGAACCAGACCAAGAGCCAGACTCATCCTCTCTGCACTGGTTGTGATCTGCTGAGGCTCCAAATGTCTACTCAGGGCAGGTTTCACCAGAAACTGAGTGAAAATGCAGTGAAAATGGGTGGATGCAAGGCTCACCCCATGGAGTAAAATTATACACCACTATTTGATGAAAGGGAGAGGATCCAGTTCACAGATTGGCACATTTGAAGTTACCAGTTCAGCTTGCCAAATTCAGAGGCATGAAGCTGAGCACTGGGAAGGTGGCCACAGGCAGCAGAAGCCATACATAGGGGAAGGGCAAAAGCCGCAGCAATGAGCACCCTCCTCCTCTCCACACGGCTCCCAGACCTTGGTGAGAAACACACCAGGGCATATTGCAGTGATAATGTGCTCTAACGCAGTTCCCCTGGTGAAAGGCTGGTTTTGGGTTGACAGTGCAGCCTCAGTGTAAAGGGTCAGAGCAGGTGCTGAGCCTCAGGCGAGAAACGGGGACGGATGTGGTTCTACGCAAGTTTTAGGTGCTGTGTTCCTGTGATCAGGAGTGGAGGGAAAGTCTACAAGCCAGAAAGAGGTTGTCATCAGCCTCAGGTGTTTGAATCCCTGCCTTGGGTTAGGGTGGGCTGGTAAGACCCCTTTGCTTGCTCTGGGCTTATGGATTTATGGAAATCCTAACCTTGATCTTGTTTTTATTATCACATTTGGGATAAACAAAGAACAATTCAGTGACATGCACGTATCTTTGAAATAAATAATTTTTAATCACTTCCTCCTTTATTTGATACAGTGTCTCCTCAGGCTGCTGGCTTTCTCTGAACTCAAGCTCACAGCAGCAAAGACACGCAGCCATCTCTCGCTTCCTCCTGCTGCTGAAAGGAGATATTTGCAGGCGTGTGCTGGGGAGCAGAGTCACTTCCTTACCATGTTTGGCCAGAGAAAGAGATTGCACCAAACACGGAAGCGCTCATCATTGTGTAGTTCAGGAAAATATTTCAAGCATCTCTTTTGCCTTCCTGCCCTTTTTTTTTCTCTTTGGTAAAGGAAGATGCATACGCTTCTATGTTATATTGTTTGAAAACAAAAGGCTGAGCCGACTCAGACTTCTCTCAACAGTCTTATTTGACAAAGTAGGATTCTGCAGTTGAGTTGAAACTGGCTAAAATGCAGTGCAAGTTTCAGCAAATGCTCTCAGGGAGTGCCCTACTAAGCAAAGTGGTGGAAGGACTAAAGCACCTTGCACGTCTCTGGCTAAGTGAAGTTATACCACAATTGATAAAAAACCAGCTAGGATATGAAAGAGATTGAGCATGGAGAATGAAAGCAGCTACCACCGAGCAAAATGAGTGCTTTAAAAAACTGCTGATTCCGCACTCTAAATGAAAATTAAATGAAAATGCAGTTATTTTCAAGTAAGCTCTGCTGGGATGTGTGCTGCTAGCTGGACATTAGTTTTAGGTGCTATCAAAGCCGTTATTTACGGCATTTTTCTTCTGTCTCATAAAAGGTCAGTGTCTCAAAAAATTCCTATTGGACTCCCACCTTGGGAGCAGTGTGCATATGAGTGTCTTTCTTGGTGTAGGCAGCAGCCTTGAATGCTTATGAACACCCCCGGGGTCCCAAGTGCAGTCACTCACTGCTGAGGCATGGGAAGTTGTGCAAGTACCTCCACCACATCTGTCCTTGGGTTTTCCAGCATGCAGGGTGGAAAACTTGGTGCTCCCGGTTTGGCTGGCACCACTGAGCAAGTGGTGTCGGCCACAATAAGCCTTAGACTGAATTGTAGGGATCTAAGTAAGGCTGAAAGGTGCCTAAGGGGCTGCTTGGTAATGTCCCACAGGCTGCTCAGGAGGGGATATCTCTCTTGTCTTGGATGGGTGCCCATACACCTCCTGTCCCCCATGAATGCCTCCTGTCTCACAAGCAATGCCTCCAGCAAAACACAATGCCAGCATGACTGCATTTGCAGGAAATCAGTGGTTTTGCTTACAACACACCTTACCCTAGCAGAAGGACAAGCAAGCAGTGAGAACAATCCAATAGCAATGTGCCCAAGACGTATGGCCTTTTTGCTCAGCTGCCTTGTGCTGGGCTGTGTGGTGCCTCCCTTTGCACAGCCCTACAACTGCAGCAGGAAGTCTGCAGCAAGAGGAAATCCATCACTTTCCCTAGCACAGTGGCCCAAACACATTGGGGCACTTTGGTTTTTTCCTCTCGCAGGGTGGAGGCTTGGGAGGGTGTGCATGCTGCATTTCTCATTTCAAAATTCTGAAGGAATTCTCATCTGTAGGACTGGTTATGCCCTTGTCACACGCTGGTGGTACTCCCTCCCAAGCACATGAGCAGAGCTGGTGAGAGCAGCCATGGGAGTAGGATTCCCAGGGAAACATTCTCCCTTGACTGCTGTTCAGCAGGGCAAGGGCTCCATGCTTTACATTGCACGGACACAGCACAGCGCAGGGGGCCAGAAAAATCACCCTCTCTGGCAAAGCAGTTGATCCATCTTCTACCAGGGAAACATTTCAAAGGCAATTGTAATGAAGAAAGAGCCATTCTTCATTAATAGTAATAATAGCAACAGCAGCAGCAGCAACAGATTGCATTTATCATTCTCTGCGCTGGAAAGCTTTTAGTCTCACCTGCCTTAGTTTTTAAATTAACAGCTTCTGGGAAATTAGAGCTTATTGATTTCCCTGGGATTCATCCCATTCCCTGGGATTCGACAAGGGTAGATCATCACTCTGTGACTGCTGCTGATTCTTAGAGTAAGGGTGGCTCTCTACCTCTGCAGATGCTCATGGGCTTCCTCAGAACCACGTGCAGAGCTCCAGAGCCCTGACCAAGCTGTTGCTAGAGACCAAAGATGTGCCTCCAGGAAGAAGATGTAAAGCTTGTCCTCTCCAAGTCCCTGGAATGAGAAGGACCAGAGGAAAGATCTTTCTCTGATTACTGCTGATCTTAAATAAGGACAATATTTTCTGACAAACTCTTTATCCAGAGAAAATGTTGAATTCTTCATTTCTCCTAGTAGCAGTAGACAAAGAAAGGTCACTCCTGTACCAAATCTAGGAGCTTCCAGTCACTTTGGAGCTGGTTCTTTCCTTTATTTCCAGCTGGCTGCTATGCTGCTCTGAAATCCCAAACATTTTCACAGGATGAAAATAAAGATTCCCAGCCCCATCTCCTCACAAACCTCTGTGGCACACTCACTCCAGGGAGAAGTGCACAGCTGATGGAAGGGACGGGACAGCCTGAGTGCTGCCTGTAGTTACTATACTAATTAATACTCCCAGTAGTTAATAGTACTGCTGCCTGTAGTATTACCCTCTGTATCTCATCTGAGATCATATGCCACCTCACCTTTGCCACTCTGAGGCTCAGTCTGGCCTCCCACCTAACGCAGCATAGCCCCAGCCTTTTAAATTCATGCCCAGTTTCCCTTCCTTTTCCTGTTTTTGCACACATTTTCTCCTTGCTTCCTGTCACACTTCAGTGCTCCATGTGCTTGAGAACAAAACTCTTGACAAATGTCGCTGGCGGTTGCTACCATGAGCATTAGACAGCTGAGGTTAACCATCAACCTTTGTTTGCATCCCATAAGCACCTAAAAGATGAGCAGCAGCGCTTTCAGGGACAAAAAAGCAAAGACTTTCCAGTGCCAGTGGCACCTCCCAGTCCTACAATCACCTAAGGCGTGGCTCGAAGCCTGGTCCTGACCACAGCACCCATGGAGGTTTTCCTGTGGGGTTAAAGAGTAAGGAGATCCAGGAGCACCAGGCACAGCCATGTGTTATTTGTGTCATCTTTTGCTTTCACTCTGTCTTATCAAATATTACTCAGTTTATTATTTGGTGGGCTGATGGTCACTCTGTGTGGCAGCTGGTGACTCAACAGCAGCGCCCTGTCTGGGACAGCGCCATGGTGACCGAAGCCTACACCCACAGGGGTCAAACTGACATGGGTGGATGGTGGGAGGGAAAACCTTGCTGGGTAGAAGCTATGACATTCACTGAGCACCTATCCCTTAGCCTCTGATTCAGCGTGAAAGCCGTGCTGGTGCTCCCCACCACACTCACACAGCCGCTTGCCCAGCCAGATGTCAACTCCTCGCCCTTGCAACAAACGGGGTGAAGGAGAAGTTCTTCAAGGCAAGAGAAGCCTGACTCATGTCCCTAAATACAGCCAACGGGATGAGCTTCTTCCTTGTCTGCTTGACTCCCATCCAGCAGAGCTCTTGAACCAGTTGGCCAGAAGCAGTGGCTGGGTTTAAGGTGTTGCTGAAAGATGTGCCTGATGAAACTGGCAGAAACTGCTCCCGGGTCCCTTAAATGACCCATGACTCATGCCTTTATGGAGCCATGCCCCTTTCCTGTTTATCTTTTTTATGATTTTTTATATATTGTCTGATACTGTGTCAGCCCTAGTGTTTTATTAGACTTCCAGGTCAAGGTTTGTGAACTTATTTGTCATGGTCTTGTGCAATAAAATAACGTCTTCCATCTTGACAGCAAAAAATTTTGGTTTTCAGTGAGGATCTCAATATTCTTTGCAACATACGTAGTTCTCCAGATGTCTGAATGCTTATAGAGTCAATACAGGCTTCCAGCATTTACAATGAACAGATTATATGTGTTTTTCTCCCAGCATGTCCAAAGTTCCCTCTTCATGGTCTCTGACTCCATTATTTCATATCCTTCTCATATATGAACTCTTAAACCTAATCCTTAAACATTAGCCTGGCTGAGCTAGTATTTTTGGTTTATGTTTTATTCTGCAAAACTCTGGAAAGCAGGGCTGGAAAGAGTTTTGAGAGGTCATGAGAAAGAAAGAGAGAGAGAGAGTAAACTCCAGGATGATGTCTCTTAAATTGCAATCAAATGGTAAGCGACTCCACAAGCTCACAGCATTATGGGCTCTGGGACAAGGATATCTGCAGAAAGAAATAGGTCAAGGGCACTGGCTGATATGGGTACAGGCTTGGGTTTGCGGCCTCAGGCAGGAAAGGGTGTCTTTAGCTTCTTGAGTAAATGTGAGGTCTTTGGTGGATTTTCTCTGTTTCAAACATCAGAGACAGAAGGAAGTCCCTGCCAGTGGCAGTGAATTGATGGTCATCATGGGACTGCACAGGCACAAAATGATGCTAATGCATTGGGTAAGAAGGTTGAAATGCAAGTAACGTGTTTGCGTTAATATTTTCACAAGCTTTTAAATGCTGAAAGTGGAAGAACTGGTCAGTTTTTTGGGGCTGGTGTACCCATAGTCACTGCAGGAGGGTAAAGTCACACATAACAAGATACAAACACAGCTGAAATTGTTATGTGACTGAATATTGCTTGCCTGGTGTAAATAGTGCCAAAGTAGTCATCACGTTGCCAATATTCATCTCACTGCTTGGAGAAAAGGAAAGACTGCCAAGCCACAACCAAGTAATGCATTACAAGAACCACTGCAGCACTGATCTGATCTGATAGTGCTAGTCTAGTAACACACCTGGTTAAAGAGCAGGGAAGTAGTTGATGCCATGATGATCATATGATATAAATTATGCATGGCTTCAGCTGCCCTGTGCTCATGCTAACCCCTAGCATGCAGCTGCTCGTTTCCTGCCTTCATGCCATGTGCTAAATTACTATCAAATCATTTCATTTGCAGAGGAAGTCTGCTGGTCATCTGCTCCTACACTTCACTCAAAGAAGAGCCAAGCTTGCATTTGGATGCTCAGAGCCCTTGGAACTTTGAGGATCTATGGTGATGGATGTCCCCTCTGCTTCCAGTGTTGACTATCCTGATTATGGCAAGCTTTTTTCTAATACATAGCAGTTGCAACTTGTAGGTGGAAAGACTCATTGTATCTTCTCTATAACATCCCATTAAGGCTGGGTTTGCTCCAAGCTGCACAAACCCAGATGCTCTTGCAGTCTTTCCTCTAGTACCATATGCTACAGTCCCTGGTTGTTCTCCACTGGACTTGCTCCCATATATCAATGACCTTACTGTATTTAGGAGCCCCCCAAAACATTTTCCCAGCTGTAGTTTCTAACTCTCCATTGTTTTCAAACTTGTAACATCAAGAATGATTAATCTATTTATTTAAAGGAAAGAAAAGAAAAAGTCATATAAGGGCACAGTCCCTGAGCTGTCTCTGCGTTTAGCATTAGACAGATGGCTCACATTCCACCTGTGTCTCTGGAGGCAGATGCAGCCCAGATCTAAATGGGGAGCTGCTCAGCTGCGGCCATGTCAAATGCTGACCATATGTCACAATGGCTAGTGTCAAGGGGAAGAGGGGAAAATACAGCGTTATAATCCTGCTCAAGTGTCCTGAAAATCAGCACCAGAACCTCTTGTACTCTCTCCTATTTGCTGCAGATCTTAGAAAGACAAGTAAATTTTTTGTCATCAGCTGTCAGGCAAATAAGTTCCCTCAAAGGATGAAAGTTACCACAATACATAACATCTCCTAATGGCTTGTTCTAGACTAAAATCACCTTCACATGAGACCACAGAAGCAGAGAAGTGTCACTAGCCACTTAAAAAGCAATAAACTTCATTTAGAGGTAAGGCCGCAAGCAGTAGCCCATATGGAGGCAAGTACAGGAGGACAGGAGTGATGGCACCAGTTATATACAGCCTAGAGTAATGAAAACACTTAAGACTGCTGTCTGCCTTTCAAAGGAAAATGTTTCTTACTGTTAACTGTGTGGAGAGCCTCAGCTCTGTACTCACCGCTCTGCCTGAGAATTAGTCCCCTGACCACTAAATTAAGTGCTGGGACCTCACCCAGCCATTCCAATTGTGTCACTCAAGATGCATCCAGGGTCCCATTTCTAAAAGCCTATCCAGCAAACACGTAATAATACAATCAGTGCATAAAAATAATGTAAAAAATCATCATCACATCAATATTGATGAACTCCACATCAGTTTGCTACTTGAATAATACACCAAGAAAAGTAATTGGTTTTGAAGGACACAACTGTAGGCAGCAATGTCTATGAAATACACCCAAGTGTCCGGACAAAGGTACTGGAAAGAAGTACATTTGGAGTGTCCCACAGACTTACACTGTTATCTTTGACAGACAATCTTTGTGGTGCTTATCAAGGTTCAGAGTCCATTAATGTATTTCAGTCTGGGCACTCAGAGTCATGCACTGTCTTACTAGACAATAAGAAAATTTTAAACTGAGCTGGAAAAACATCTAAAAATAAAAAGCAATGGGTCTAAACACACTGTTTCTTACTTCTGCCACAAGTTGCACCACAGAAACGACCATCATATCAGTGCTGCCCTGGTGGTGGTCCAAAAATAATTGTACCATTGCTAAGCATGACTCAAGAAAAAAAAAATTACTTTTGTAGCTGGAAAGAACCAAAGGGCACCACATCCATCTGCTTGCCTTATGGCAGGCTCAGTTTGCTGTTTATCGTGAGTGGCGCAGCTTTGAATTCCACCTCCTGTAGCTCGCTCCTCCCGCTTTGCCCCCTGGCACGCAGCTGAGTACTCTGAGCCAGCCGAGTCCTGCGCTCCCCGCCCAGACGGTCACCGCGTGTCATCGAGCCTCGCTGACTACGTGGGAGTGGGACTCGAGGAGAAGCCGCTTCTCAGAGGGTGTAAATTACATGCTTAGCAGCCCAGAGAAGGTGCAAAGCGCTCACAAACCGCGCTGTTCTGGAGTCAGCTGCGCTCCTTCCCAAAGGCTGCCCCCTCTCCTTCCCCGTGGAGTGGAGCCCTGCATCGCGGGAAGGGAGGGGCATGGCAAACCTAGGAAGGAACAGTCTAAAAGCAAGGGAACAAATAGCTGCTGAAACTGGAATTAGTGTCTTGGTGGGAGGTTGAGAATAAATCTGTCATACTTAGCCTCTCTTTCAGCTATTGCAGAGCAGGACATTACATCTAACAATGAACCCAGCAGGTAGCACACAGGAACAATATGGGCCGAAGGAGCAGCCGCTCTCCCTTCTCTGTCGTTTCTTATAAGTATCCTTACGTAAGTATGTTCATTATTTATGCAAGACTAGAATCCCAGATTCTTCATCTTAACAATAGCCAAAACACAAAATTCTTGCTGACTGTTTAGCACCTTCAGCGAACAAAGTGAGGAGGAGAGTGGAAACTCCCATTCAGCTGACATGGAAAAATGCAGTAGCGCTGCAGGCACATTGGCTTCACAGGGCTTCCAGCTTCTGTTTCTGCAGGAGGGCCCCAGTCCTTCTCACCCTGCTTCCCTCCCACACCTGACAGAATCAGTTCCTAGCTACTATGGAGATACCTATCTATTGCTTCAGCTAATGAGAACAAAACAGATAGGAAAGTTTCACGTAAAAACTCACCAAAAATGGGACTACATGGGCTAGTTTTTGTCGGAAGTAACACAATGATGTCATAGAGTAACTGGGAGTTTTGCTAACTGTGAACGAAGGGGAAAAGTAGAAGGGATCTGAGAATGCCCTGTAATAAAAAAAATGAGCTGAACATATCAAGAATAGACAGAAATTGACCTAGCTACACACTGAAAAAAAGCCTATATTGAACTACCTGCTGAAAGAGGTGAGGTGATGTTTATTTCCTAAGCTACCATAATACCTACAGATCACACTGCACCTGAAAGAGTATGGTAGACTCCATAGGGTCTGCTTTTTAAATTTTTTCCCAAGCCCAGTTTTTAAGGGCCCAGTCCTTTAAGGATGTCTTTACAGAGCAGCTGGAGCTACCACCAAAAGAGAGGGTTTCAATGCATACCTATGTCCAAATGAACCGGATGCATTTGCAGATCTGTCCCCACCTGTGCATACTAATTGATTTTCAAAAGCTGACATAAATGTATTGTAGAAAATAGTCCAGGAACTCAGGACAGTTTGCAGTCTAAACAAGAGAAGTTACAGTGTAATTAAGATTTTTTTTTTTTAAGACATACCAGTTGTTGATGCTGCTAACACTCTGAGCACATTTCTTAATTACGAGATGTGCACTACAGTCCCCTCCCTCAGTCTGTTTGCATTGATGTTCTGGGATCTTTCACTTTGAGCACTGGAGTCTGTCCTTACAGACTAACACAAAGGAGCAGAGTGTGAAACGCTGTAAATCAGGAAACATATGGGAATAAACTCAAGAAGTGAAAGACAAAGTAGGAGGAAAACTGTATTCACAAAGGCAGTAGGGCTAGGCAAATGTTACATTGGGTATATAAGGCCATATATTACCCTATAAATGCTTCACATAACTATGTATTCCATACTCAGAACTTTTAATACTCTGTGGAGATTACATACATGTGCTCCTAAACACAGCACTCACTCAACATATGAAACACCCCTGCTAAAACAATTGCACAGGATCTAGGGGGAAAAGCCAAATAAAACTATCAGTTAGATCCTTTTGTATGGGAGATCAGCCATTCACACATTTTAATGTTCTTTGAAGTTACTGGAAGAAAATCAAGACAACAAGAATTTAATGACAGTAACGGCCCTTGATATTTGGTTCATTTCAGGGGGGATTTATGAGAGACATATTTTATAATGTTTTTACTAAGATTGCTTTGCCTAAAGTGGACTAAGCTTCTATGTTTTGACCTTGAACTCTAAAGTCATAATCAACCAAATAACATCCATAAATTGCAGTTTTCTTAAGAGGAAAAAAGACACTTCCCTGTCCCAAATTTTATCTTCTAAATGATGGAAATTCCAGCTAATATTTGCACCTATTGAAATTATACCAAGACAATAATTCACAGAATACTGCATAAGAAAGGTGTACATTTGTATGATACAAGCTCCACTATTGCTCTAAAATGACTAAATGTTTACCATTAAGGTAAACTAAACAGAAGACCCAGAAGAGGATAATTGAGAAAATTGAGGTGAAATTAGAGGCTTGTAAGATAGCACTGAAAAAGGACAGTTATTCATTTCCAGTGCTATTAATTTGTTGCTGAAATACTTCCTACTGTGAAACAAAATCACCGGTTACAACAGAGAAAGGCATAAAGAATATCATAATAATAAACCTACTTCATTTAATTTTCATTTAATCCTCATATATTCATACCTACTTTCTGAAGGTGGAAAAGTATGTATATTCTTGTCAATTTAGCTACTGACTGAGCTAAACGTGTGGGGTTTCCCAAAAAATTGTCATTGTCTTAAGGGATAATGCAGGTATGATTGAATTTTCTGAAAAGGAAAGAATGATCACAGTAGGACCTAGAGGAAATAAAAGGTGGAACCTTATGTGTCTGTTGAGTTCCTAACTTTTGTCTAGCTCCAGACAAACCTTAAACTATAAATTAAATACTTCTCTAAGCAATGATAGTGCAGCCTCAGGCTGCCTCCTTATTTTGGTGAGTGTGTTGTGGGTTGCTGAGGGATGAGGAAGAAAAAAGGACTGCTCTTGAGCAAGGACCAGCTTCCTCAGCTTTGAGAGACAGGGAGGGTGATGAGGAGTGTGGATGGTCGTTATTCACACCAAAGGAACATTCTTTTCCTTCTGCTTGTAGAAAAGTCTGTCTGTGTAGGCACCTTTCTTTTCCTAACCAAACCTAGTTATATCAGGCAGTAGATGATGTGTCAAGACTCAGTGTGGATATAAATGTCCAGTTCCTCCAAGCTCAATTTACAGAGCCATCCACATTCTCAGTCCATCTGAGTATTTGAAATATAACCTGCAAAAAATAGAGTGCAGGTTCTTGTTATAAGGGAATCCACATCATCTCTATTAGGCTGGTTTGGTGATCTAACTTTTGTGAAATTTGAAAGACAAAAACTAGTAGACAAGTTCCCTTGTAATGTCAACAGAGATGTCTGAAGTAGCTAGCTGCATATCTTCTTGTTGAGATAAAACTGAAGCATGTTTTAACCTAAAAAATATTTGTCAGCTGGGTCAAATACATAGTAATTCTTAAAATACTACCAAGAATGGTATGTGCAAATTAATAGACAGTTTTCATCTCTATATATAATTTGCTTTAAGTGCACAGTGTACACTAATAAATGGGATCCTACAAAATTGCTCTGGAGATATTTCTTCATCTATCAAGTACTGTAACGTTTGAATGTTCATAAGGGCAAAGGTATGTTTGACTACCTCGCTGGAAATACTGTGCTGCATATTAGGAAGGAAAGTCTGCTTGTGATATGCCCCTTCTAGGCAAGCAATAAACTGTGGATAAATTGTGCTGGATTTGTAATAATGGCACTACTGTGCTACATATACTATTTGTAATAATCACTACTACTACATATTACTATTTGCAATACTCACTACTGTCAGCTGCAAGAAGAGTGGCTGAAGGCAGCAGACAGTCCGTTACCTGATCAAAAATCCATGTTCTGCATCTGTGGAAGAAGCAATCTATAAGGGCCCACTAACATACATTCATATCACAAAGGATAATTTCTCAGACTTCATTACATCTGTAGAAACAACAATAACATTCTAGAACGATACCATGCCTGAAGACACATGTGATTAAGATGCCCATAATACAGCACTGATCTGAGCTATATTACTTCCGTAAAAATATCAATAAAAAGGAATTTTAAAACATGTTAACTACTACATGGTACTCCAGTTTCCTATCTGCCTTTAATTCTGCATGCATACATGGATACTGTTCTGTGTGAAGGATGATGAGTGAGATGTTCTGTTCCAGGAGAACCAGTGCTCCATGTAGTCCCATCCTTGCTGTCTCTGGGCCAGCAGCAAGTAACAAAACTGACAGACTTTTTCAAGGCCACTTGCCAGAGCTGGGCATGAGGGGATGTCCCTCTCCCCCTGACCTCTTCTAAAGCACTGTGCAGAAGAAAGTTGCCAAGGGTCAGGCTCTAGCTGAGACTTGCTGCTTTCTTGGACATATCCAGCTGAAGTCATGGCTGCCCTTCCCATCACCTGTGGCTCCATTTTGTCACCCGTTCTGGGGTGGAATCTCACAAAGTCCTGCAGAAACAGCAGTGGTCTTGGAAACTGAGCAAGGGAGTGATTAGGACAGAAAGGCCTTGACCAAACAGTCAAGCCTTTTTCTCTCAGCATTTGGAAACACACTCCATTTGGAAATTTCATTTGTTTGCATATGTGTGTGTATATGTGTGCTATAAACAAAAGGTTCTGACATTCATTCAGGCCATTTTACATTGAGCTGAATCCTGACCAGCAGCAAAGCTGTCTCCTCTCCCTGCTGACTCTAAAGAGAAGCAGCAATGACTCACTGGCCTTCACATGGAGATTTCACACGTTTGCCTTAGCATATATGCCAGCTCCACTACATCCAGCCTGTTTAGCTTACGGCACTGCTGACTAGAGGGATGTACAGCACCTCCACATCCCTGCTGTGAAAGATAAGCACATGGTACTGCTATGAAGTGAAATTGATTTCACTGGCACAGCCTGTCCTGCAGCTCACAGGCAACAATCCCAAATAATTTAAAAGGATCAGTAATCTGCTATTAAATTGCAACTATTAATATGTGATATTGCTTTTTCAAACACCCCAGTGAACTATTTGCAATGGCTTCCTTTCTTTCTTTGTAACTTCAGCCTCCTTCTTTCTTTCTCCTTCCATTTATATCCTTCAATATACTTATCTGAGCACTCTTGAAGGATGACACGTAGGGAAAAAAGCTATAGCAAGACATAATTGCACTGGCATAGCTAACAGAAAAGACCTAGATGTTTCAAATGTCAGTAGCTCTGAAGATGTGTGGGCAGCATTTACAACACTGGTATGTTGCCACTGGTAACTGACTGCATTTTTAACCTTCCCACTGCTGGCTACCAGCGTGAAAAAGGATAAGTCTAGAAATTTAGCACTAGAAATAAACAAGCTCGTTACAGCCCCCTAAAACTTATTGTTCTGAAGCCAAGACAAACAAGGGGAAGGACTGTATAAAGGTTACAGAGGAGCTCTTTCTTCCTGATGGGCAGCCTACACAGCACCTAACCCTTCCAGTTTTCTGGCATGCAGCTGTTTCCTCTGCTGGATCAGCCCGGAGGACCAGTTTTGGCCACTTCATATCAAGGGGAAAGGAAAGAGCGAAGCTTTTGCTGGGACTATTTTAAAGGCACAACCATCTCAGGCAAAAGGTACTGGATGGAGTTCCACTGTCAAAACGTTGGTAGAAGTCTCCTGCTGAGAGTGAGCAATTTGGAGACACCAAGCAATCTGACAGACTGTTAGACCATGTAGTGGAGCCAGACATATGATCTGAAGCAGGGAGTAGTTGCTGACAGGGATGCTACACCCACAGTTTGGGTTTGATGAGTGAGGACCAAGGAGAAGACCAAACTTCTTGGGCACATAATAGTGGTATTATTAGGGTGCTTATCTAGATGGAGGAGAACAAATTTAGGGCAGGATTCCGTGAAAAAATAGAATATGTGAAAGGAGACAGTGAGAAGAGAAAGCCTTGAGATATCATTGCACTTCATTTGTTGTGCAAAGAGGGGTGATATTCCCATTCCTTCTGAGAAGTGCTCATTGCAACAGAGTCCTGGCTAGGAGGCCCCATACAAGCTTAACGTCATAAACTGGGGAGAGTTGCAAGGGACTAAAACTACGTTATTACCCTTAATTAGACACTCAAATGAAAAATATATCTATCATATCTAGAAAACTCACTGAAATGAAGGCAACCATGCCTGCTCAGCACCTTGGCATTTCATAGGGACTTTGCTTCAGCAAGGAGGGAAATTTCACTGGAAGGTGTGAGCATTCGACTGCTCCGTTACCATTAACCCTAAATGTGCATTTAGAAGTCTTTTAGGCTACCAGATTGGTGACTGTGTGAAACCATTCCTGGTCTCAAAACACTATTTTCTGGTTTTTTATGATCTTGGAGAGAGCAAACTGTAGATGTCACAGCACTGCCTTTGCTGAAAACAAACTCTGTGCCTTTCAGCTCACAAATTCCAGCTGAGAATCATATAGAAGAGACAGTGCTCTCCTCGTGCTGCAATGCATGTGATTAAACAGCTCTTCCATTTAAAGACCTTTAGGAGAATGCCAGTCTGTTCCTAGTTTTAACCTTTAAAATGCAGCAAGGACTTCGAGAGAGATTTTGGCATTTCTCAGTGTAACCCACACCTCCCACGCACAGCAGGGATGACTTTACAAGGAAAGCACCAGGGAGGCAGACATGTATGGATATGTACAGCCTGTGGACCCCTGTAAAAGGGTGCACGTGTCCCAGAATTTTACCTGTATTCCTCTTGGCATCATTCTAACTCCTCGTGCTGAGAAGTGTCATTTATAGCCTCATTAATTTTCAGGGCTTCCCCTTCCCCCCTCCACTTAATGTTAGCAAGTCAGCTACCACGAGTAAAGCAGGCAGCAGAATTTTTTGTGTCTGAGTGGTAATTAAAGTTGCTAAAAAAAAAATAAAAAAAATTAAAGAAACATTAAGTACTTCCCAGGAGCAATGTTCTTTGCATGATCCAAGCATCAGCTGCTTTTGTAGTTGTGAGCTATTGAGATGAGATTGTCTGAGATCCATCTGTCCTGCCCTAACATGCCCATATATGTGGGGTATAGCTCAGCTGCTAGGAGATTTCTTGTTCCTAATTCATTCTGAAACAACACAGTGGGAGCAAAATCATTGATGCCTTCACCAGCTCACTTAATTTCTTGTAATGTTTTGTTTGCTACTGCTAGGGAATAGGAATATTTGTATAAAGATCGTCTTTTATTGCTTTCTCATGAAAGTAATTTTATTGTGCCCTCTATGATAACTTTTCATGGGACCCTCTTGCCTTTGGTGTAATATAAGGACATGATTTTTTGAAGAGGTAGGCATCAGGCTCCCCATCATCAAAAGCCTTCATACAGGTTGTAGTATCCTTAATGTAGTAAATAATTTCTTTAAGTAATGGATTTACACATGAGCTGTTTGCCCCATTCTTTGGATGCAAAGCAGCCCTAAAGCCATCACTGAGCCTGGACCATAAGGTTATGGCTGGTTTGCATTCCAGCATAGCACTAGTATGGCTCAAGCATTTTGTGTTACTGCTCTGTATGGCTGAAACTTTGTGACAGAAGTGATGGGAAAGCT
This sequence comes from Oriolus oriolus, assembly GCA_013400235.1. Lineage (NCBI taxonomy): Eukaryota > Metazoa > Chordata > Aves > Passeriformes > Corvidae > Oriolus > Oriolus oriolus. The sequence goes on along the minus strand of VXBT01007374.1, from coordinate 56,078 downwards.
GAATTTAAGTGTCAAAATGAAAAAGGCTCTGCTGCCCTGAGGAGTGCCCTGGGGCTGCCCCTGGGGCCCACCCTGTGATACTGCCAGCAGTGAACACCACAGGATGGCACAGTGGGTGACCTGCTGACAGGTCCCCCTTCACAGGAACCCAAAATGGTGTGAATAAGCCTGCTGTGAGCCTGGAAGGTGCTCAGCATGCTGAAGATGGTTTCCACTTTGGCACTGTGGATGCTTGGGGCCATGTCCACTTTTCTGTCTGAGGATGTTACTCTGCAATAGCCTCTTTTTCTCCACTACTGGTTCTCACATTAAACATTAAGAAAAAGGTGCAATGCAAAGAGTGGACTTTTTTATTCACACTGCACAGGGGATCAGTGGCATTTCTCAGAGGCAGTGCCCAGTTTAAGCAGAAGGTTGAAAAATATCCTTCTGTTGGCTCAATTTTCTTGTACAGACCACATGATATAGAGCAGGTGAGGTGAACTGAAGTGCATGAAAAATTAATCCAGCAAATTATTTTTCTGATTATTATGTAACTCCAAAATTCTCTACATTATCTTACATCAAAATCTAGCTGAGCAGAGGGCTTTAAATTCCAAAACTTCAAGCAATGTTTGAAGAAGTATTTATCCATTTCAAAACATTTAAAAATGCTATACTTGACTAATATAAACCATATCATATATAGTTATATGTCAGATTGAAAGGACAATAAAAAATTATAAAAAATAAAACATAAAGTAATAGCCATGGAAATTTGTAAAATACATTAAGTAAGATCTGAACCATCTGAGAGCCTGAATTTCATACTTTGGGTCTAAAGAGTAGATTTCAGTGAGTTCATTTGACTTATTTTAGAGACCTGAATGTTACTGCTGTAGTTTCACACCACTAGAAGATACTGGGAGTAACTAAATTGTTCATGGCAAATATTACAGAACACACATATTCATTCCTTTTCTTGGTTTGGTGCTTGTTGGGGGGAGTTGTTTTGATTACTGGGGATTTTCTTTCCATTTTCAAACGTATCTCTAATTGTAAGTGGTACTCAATATTCTACCATAACACACAAACAGAGCACTGCGAATGTCTGCTCATGGAATCTGCAATGTCTACACAATCACATGAGATTTCTTCCAGGCCCAAATTTCAAGCCCACGCCCACATGCCAAAGGTAAAATGATGAGAGTTACAATAGTGGGGAAAATTTTCTTCATCACTGAGAAGCCTTTGGTCAATATAATGATGAATTTTTTTTCAAGACAATGTTTTGACTGGACATGTGGTGAGTATTTGGGGATTATTCAAAAGCTGGAAATATATTTAAATTGGAGTAAATCCACTCACTCAATTCCAAAATATTGCTGAAAGGAAAATCTGTGTTAGACAAAAAGTAAATCTAGAGCTATCAGAAAACCTGAGGAATTGTAAATTTAAAAAAAAAAAGTATTTACTCATCTCACTATGCCATTCTTTGCATATTGTGGCCTGAAACTAAGGCTGTAGGCCTATATTTGACTCTGCTTTGCCATCAGCATCCACTTACTGTGAGGGAGCAGTGGTTGCAGAACCTCCCAGTTGCCAATTCTCATTACATTGCATGAACCTTGACAGTTTTCATAAAGCCCAAGATCCGTGAGACGGAAAAATCTCCTGAGAACTCCAGTTTTTGATTACAAAGAAAAAAAGCAATGTTGTAATCCTCATGACTGTAGAAACACGAGAAAAAAATTATCTTTGCTCTGCTCCCAATATGCTAAAAGCTCATTAACCCAGAGGCAGATTAAGCATCTCTGAGAACTCACTATGTTTAATTTTATTTTTTTTTTCCTTTCTAAGCAGGAAGAAGGGGAAGTCAGAGAGGGTTCTGACATTTTTAAAACCCAGTAAAAGCAATACTGGAATTCAGGTCATTAACTTCAGCTGAAAACAGAAAGAAAAATAGACTTCTGTCATTAAGCCACAGAATTGTGAAACAGGTGTATGGCAAAGCGCAGATTATTTTTTTTTTTAAATCACCATATCACAGGGACACTAGCAAATGGATCTGCCAGACAGCATACAAATAATGGATAAATGTTGTCTGCAATTACTTTTCTCTGAATTAACAAAATAGCCCATTTTATTAGAATTTGGTTGCCTTGCCTGTGTGAATTGAAAATGCACAAAGCTGGTGCATCAGGGGATCTCCCAGAGGGACAAGCCTGACATAGGTTGCTTTGCATAGTCATCCTACTGTGTATCAACAAATAAGCAAGAGCTGCATTTTCTATTCCTTCACACCCCTTTTAGTGTCAGCCCAGTGGAACTATGGCACTGAACACTGTGTCATGTCCTCATGGTGTTTTATATGATGCTTGGAGTAGCGCACAGCTCCTTATCAATAAAATTCTGCTGTGCAGCAGCTGTATGTGGCAGCCATACATGATCACAATACACAATAGGAACTGCTCATTTCTACACTGTTTCTAGGGAAGTAAAGGGTTACTAGGGGAAGTGGTGTTTATCGCACATTCAACATTGCACAAAAATAGCCTAGAAGACCAAAATGCTTACATTGAAGTCTCCACATTTCTGAAATTAATACCACAAAGATCTATTTTGGATATGGTTAGCATATGCTTTCCGTCCTATATATGTATAGTTAATGATATCTGGGGGCATGCATGAAAGGGAGAGAAAATCTTCTGAGAAAAACTGAGAAAGGAAGGATTTTCTTCAGTACTGGAGGGCAGAGCTTCTCACCACATCACCTCGGCGGAGCTGCCTCTCGGCTGGGGGCGGGGAGGCAGCAACACCAGACACCATAAGTCTCATAGGGCTGGCAGGCTGTGCCTTCACAGAGTGAGAGATCAAAACCCATATGTTTCTCTTTCTAATGACCCTTTTTCATAACCAGGATTTGGGCTGTATTTTTTTTTCTAGTTAATTTGTGGCTGATGAAACTTTCTAGACTGCCAGCTGAAGAGGCTGATTTTATTAGCAACACCCAACAACCAGTGCAGAAACAGTCCTGAGTATTACAGTCGATTCATCCAAGCCTTCATGTTTCACACCATCAATTAATTGCATTTCCCTGAAATAGGTGTCAGAGGTGACCACCTCAACACTGCCTATGCAAAGCATGGCAAAGGCCTGCCACAATTTTCTTTGAATGCAGGCAAAGAGCTGAACAAGGAGCAAAGCAGGGGATGATAGACTCCAGTCAATGATTCCTGAATTTGACCTGGAAGGTTTACTTCACGGTTGATTTTGTAATTTTGTTCAGTCCTTGATGGCAGAAACAGAGCTGTAAGAGTAGTAGTAGGTTATTGCCTCATCTCCTGAAAACAGAGCTGAGCCTCACCACCTCGTGTTGCACTTGGTGGTATCCTTTGACCAGCACTGATCACTTTGGACTTGCAGTTCTGAAATCACAGGCCTCATAACTCATTACATTTTTGCTGAACTATGCTGTATTACAGCATGCACTTTCACTGACATACGCAGAGCTGTGTACACCTCATACTTTGCCTCCCTCAGAAATACCTTGCTGGTTTTCTTCCCATGGATTAATCCACACTAAGCAAGCGCTTGCTTCTTCTCATCTGCACACATGCAGATCTCACTGTATGCTTCTGCACCGAGCTGTGTCACATCCCATGTTACCTGATAAAGATCAGTAGCTGGGAGTTGATTAATTGACTTTTCAGAAACTCAGCTGTAAGTTTCCCATCTTTCCCATTATACATGGGGAATAAAATCAGAGCTTAAACAAGCACAAGAAATGGTTCATTTCCTTCCTGAACTCATCACCTTGAATTACTGTGAAGGTCCTTATATGACACCAGGACTTCCCAAATCTTCCCATGGACTGCACCAAAAAACCTCAAGCCTGAACCGAGATTCTTATCAAACACTCAATTCTGCAAGTTTTCCACTGCTGGCGGGCTGGGGACTGTGCCCACAAGCATGGCCTTCTGGCTCCCACCTTCTCCAGAAGCACAGACATCCACCAAATCTCCAAGGAGAGGAACCCCACCGCCCTCAATGCTGTAAAACCAAGGACAGCTTATTGTTGCAGTCAGATGCTTCTAGGGAGCAGTGATAGGATGAAACCCCAAGTCTATGCGACCCCCATCGCATCAGCAGGCTCAGCAAAACTCAAGCTGCCCCAGAGGGACTAATTTTGCTTTATAGGAACTGGCTGAAATAAATGCAGCCTCAAATCCATAAGATAAAACTGAGGCACTGCAGAAGCACGCTCACCACCCTCCTACAGGTTATCTGACAGCATTTTTTTTCCCAGAATGTTCATTACTCACTCCACTCTGATTAAATTCATGACTACTGAAGTCAACTCCTACTGATCTCCCTGGATCACACGTTTTACCCGCAGTCATTTGAAGAAAAATAACCAAAAATTGTCCCAGGCCTAAAGAATTGCCGTAAACCAGCAATTTGCTATTTGCATGCCAGATTTATTAAGATTTTTATTTTATAAGTTACCACAACGTTTTTGTCCCCAAATGGTTAATTCTGAATTTTTAAGGAGATTGTAGGTTTTAAAACTTTGAAACCAGTTCTTAGTATCAAGGAAACTGTAAAGGATGTTGTTCAAAACATGAGCAACATTGTAGCAAAATTACTTATTTTCCCACGGGACATCAACCACTAAATGCTTTACAAAACTAAAAAGCTTATGTTTAATCTTGGACTTAAAATTCAAGTTACAGCTTCCTTTAAATACCGTATCAAAATTACAAGCCTTAATTATTAAACAAACTAATTACGGGTTAATACAACCGAGGCTGAATCTCTGCAACAGTACAGAATGATTCTTAATAAAAGAGCTGTTATGGGTGGGGCAAAGTAATAAACTCAGCCCGATTTTTTTGCCTTTATCAATCTCTACATTAAAGAAATATTTAAAGGGATATACTCACATGGTGACAAATTATAAGATATGCAATTTTTTACTGATATCTGTCTAAAAACTAGCTTCGAGGATCACAAGTTTATCTATTGATGAGCACACATATTGAAAAAATGAGAATGGTGGCTGATGTTTGAGGCATCTCCAAAGGTATTATAGTATCCTGTGTCTCAGTACCAGCTTTTATGCTTCTTATCCATTGATACAGTTCTCCAAAGAGAGGACATAAATACCATCCAGGTTTTAAAACATTTTATTTGCATATTAAAAAAATTGTGCATTCCAATAATTAAAATCATTTGAACAAAAAAAAAAATGGCACTCGATTAACTGCATTTTACAGCTCGCAGGACCTTGGTACAGCTTTGCATTTATTCGTGTGTTACTCTAGTTTACTGTAGTCCCACCCAAGTTCTTCTTTCATCAACATGCAAGCTCTTTCATGCCACCAGGACCAAAGCCAGACAGGCAGAGGGAAAGGCAGCGCCTTCATTCAGTGTCAGTAGTTCTCTCTATTCTTTTGATGTGAAAGGGGCAGTACAGTCATTTTAAACTTTATCCAACCTCTTTGCATCTTACAAAGTTAAACAGCTAAAAGAAGTAAAATAAGAAGGCAATGCTTGTGGAATGTACAGTGCATAATTTGGAAGGGCAGATTTCATTACGATTCACCCGCTTGCTTCTCCTGTTCAATTGCTAAAAAGGGGGAAAAAAACAGAAAAGGAGAGAAAACAAAATGAAGATCGAGAACCTGAAATGCATTCACACGACAATTGCTATAAATTGCTAAAATAAAAGAATATTTTCAGCTACAGATTAAAACAGGGTGTAAATAATTGTAAATTAAGCGCTGCTCGGCAGTGGGT
>VXBT01007374.1:39171-50213 GCA_013400235.1 Oriolus oriolus | reverse complement strand
CCCGCCCCCCCGGCTCCCGCCTGCCGCCCCTCTTTGTCTCCTCCCGCCTCCCTCCCTTCATCCTTTCCTCCCTCCCTCCCTCCCTGCCCGTCTCCCTCCTTCCCTGCCTGCCTGCTTCCCTCCCTCCCTGCTCTTCCCTGCCGCCTGCCCGCACTCACTTTCTTTTGAAGGCAGCGGGTTTTTCTCTTGCGTCTCTGTCTTCTTCAATTTGGACTTGTCAAATTTCTCGATCTCAGCCATGTCTGGTTTGTCGGACATGTTGGCAGGTGACTCTGCGCACGGAGGGGAAGAGCCCGTTACCCCCGGCGAGGGCTCCCGGCCCCCCCGGCGCCGCTGCGGGGCCGCGCCCGCCGCACCCAACGCAGGGACCCGCGGCAGCCGCACGCTCAAGCTCGCTGCAAGTAAAACGCTTCACCCCCGACATATTTAAAAATAATTGCAATTTTTTCAAGTATCTGTTTAATCCAGCATCCCAGGAGTTGCAGCTCGCCGCCAGCCTCCACCGGGGGCAGCTCCCACTATGCGCGCTGCGGAGTACAATAGAGGGGACGCGCCGGGCGCTGACCGCGTTTTTAACTCGTTACGGGAAAAATAATTTTAAAATACAGCCCTGGGACAGCAACAAAGCCTCCTTGCGCCTCGCACGCCCCCGCCCTGCAGCAGCGCGNCATTTTGCCGCTCTCCGCGTTTTTTTCTCTCTCTTCTTCTTTCCCCCCTTGCTTCCTTCCCCTCCCTTCACCGCCCAGCCCTCCTCCTCCCCGCGCACACGCGTACACGCACACAAAGCTACACACACACACACACACACACACACACACACACACACAGCTTTCCGCTCGGCTCGTAGCCGAGCATCGNCGCCGCCAGCCTCCACCGGGGGCAGCTCCCACTATGCGCGCTGCGGAGTACAATAGAGGGGACGCGCCGGGCGCTGACCGCGTTTTTAACTCGTTACGGGAAAAATAATTTTAAAATACAGCCCTGGGACAGCAACAAAGCCTCCTTGCGCCTCGCACGCCCCCGCCCTGCAGCAGCGCGCCCTCAGACAATACCCCCACGCGGACAATAGCCCCCTCCCTTCCTCCTTGCTTCCCTCCCACCCCCCCCGGACAAAAGCCCCCGCGCCCTGCCCTGCCCGCGGTCCCCCCCCGGGCAGAGGTGCCGGGTTCGTGCTGCCCGCGCTGAGGGGCCCGGGGGGGTGTCGGGGGGTGCGGCGGGACCCACCGGTGTCGCCGCNCCCAGGACGGGTCGGAGGGGCGTTCACTGCCCCTGGCTCCCGGGCCCCCGCCCCGGGGCTGCTGCGTGGCCGGGCCGGGCCGGGCCGGGGGCCGAGACCGGGACAGAGGCAGGGACCGGGGCCAGGGCAGGAGCAGCCGCCGGCCGCCTCCCGCGGTGGCGGAGGGCTGTGCTTGGCTGGAGCCGGGTGGCGGCTGTACTCCACCTCCCTGCTTGACGCTCTCCTGGTTGAGCAATACCATCTCGCTGATAACGTTACTCAAATGTCGGCATTTAGAAGGAAAAGCCGAAACCCTCGTCCCTTCAGAGCTCCGGGAGCTGCCGCCGGCGCGCCCCTCAACCCCCTCCCCAATCCCCCTCTGCCTTTGCATCCCGATGCAGAGAGAGGAAAATCCCAATGCTGCTGCCCCTGCAGCCCTGCTGCAGTGGAAGAAGGGAACCACCCCACAACGCCCCCAGGCCAGGCTTTGGTGCCGGGCCAGCAGACAATGGCTCTGGCCAGATGCCGCCGGGCCCTGCCTCTCAGCCCCGCTCCCGAGCAGCGGGGCGGCCCCGGCCTGGCACCGCCCGCACGGCCCTGTCTGCTTGTGCCCGGAGGGAAGGCGGGCTGGTACCAGGGCTGGGGCCGAGGACGGGNNNCCGGTGCTGCCTGCCCGCCCTGCGCTGCTCCAGATGTGCTCAGCAATTCCCCCGGCTCGGGGGATTCAAACAGGCATCCCCGAGCAGCAATCGGTCCCAACCGCAGCATCATCTGGCTTGGTGGGCAGCTGCGGTAGGGGAGGGGGCAGAAGCAAGGAGCGTATGGGACGCGTGATTTCTGCAAATACGGCATTGGGAAATATACTGAATTGTTCACGTGCAAGAGCCGAGAGACGCCGGGTGGAGTACGTGTGCGTGTGCGTGTGGCTGACTGACAGGGAGACGGGGAAATCTCTGCGCCTTTGTTTGGCAGCAGCCCCGCACGGGAGCAAAGGCACGCTCGCTTTCGAGGTGTGAGGTGTACAGGAGCAGGCGTGTGGGAATTCACTTAATTTCTGCTCCTTCTGGGGTACCTGAATGGAAACCATGGAGCATATTGCTCCCTGCTCCTTGCCCTCCAGCAGGGTATTTGATGCGAGGGTGATTGCCAGTGAATTAAAAGCCCTGACTCACAAACAGTATTAATACATGCAAGGAGAACTGTAAATACATTTCAGTAAATTCCCTGGGGATGCCGCTTTCTCTGTTTCATGGCTGTCCTCTCCCCCTTGGCTGGCTATTTTTCATAGCATTTCCAGAGCTGTATTTTCGAGGAGGTAAAATCTTGTCCCCATGGCAATCCCTACAATACTTTCTATAGTGAACCAGGATTTCCAGTCAGCTCACAGTCTTCCTAAAGCCGAGCTCCTTTGGAGATGTAGTGCATAAAGTCTAGTTTCCTCCTGCAGTTCATGAGCACCTCCAAAACTGAGATGAACATGGCTTGAGCCAGGAACTGGGCAAGACTGAAGGCCAAAAGAATCTCTCAGGAAAGAAATTACCGGGAATATCTAATTTGGGGATAGTTACAGATTTTCATAGTAATGACATTAAAAATATTCCCAAGGGATCTCCTGTGTTGGATACCAGCTAATTCTGCTAGCTTTTGAGCAAGTTCTGTAAAATGAGTTTATGGCCTTTTACTGCTTGATGCTTTAGGGCATTGAACCTCATGACTAGGAATTGTGAAATTTCCCTGATGATCAGTTCCTAAGCATCCCCAATGATGTTACAGCCCCAGGCTTTTCGGTTTTGCCAATGATTTTTCTGATTTTTAAGTGAGAGTACATGTAATATAGATATTCTTTAGAATAATTTCTAATTTATGTATAAGTAGATCCTCTCTGTAACAGTTTGCGTTATTGGTATGGCTACAAAAATTGCAGATCTCCTTGTCCTTTCATGTTTGCTTCTGGTTGTTATTATTTGGAGAATGCAAGGAAGATACATGTTTGTGCAAAACTGTCCCATATCAAGTAACTTCTGAGGATAAGCACACTTGGATGGGACAGAGCTGACATCCGCCATAAATGTCCTAGGCCATGAGTTGTAAAGGATAGCTAGCTTAGGAATTCTTAGTTTGGATATTAATGAGCTGATAATTTTACAATTTTTTTAGTGCTTTATTGGATTTTCTGTCAGCAGTTTCTTCCTGTGATTATTTAAAAAAAATTTCAACAAATCAGTTGAAAAAGCCAACCAATATTTGGTGTTGTAGTACCCTGCTAGACATCCACTATCTCGGTCATTTGCATGTTAAAGGAAAGCACTTTTCAGGACATTGCTGATTCCATTTGCAAGAAGGAAATTGGACCCTTGCTAACATAGTTTTCAGCTAACACCTTCAAGGGTTGAACTGGAGCAAGACAGCAAGTTCTTTCTTGCCTTTAATGAAATTCACGTTGTAGGAAATGTAGTAAGTGGTAAACCATAGTTCTTGCATCTCATTTGTATGATCAAGTTCGAAGCCTTATGAAAAACACGAACACTTCTCTTCCAGGTAAGTACATACTGATCCTGTTTGCTTAAATGTGATAAGAGACTTGCTCAAGGCCATGCAGCAGGGGCTTAATTAGATATTAGCAGCTGTCAGTGGAAGTGTCTGTATCTCAAATTGACTTCAGTGGACTTTTCCTTGAACTCTATTCGAACAATGTTTTGAAACATGATCAGGAACACAAATCTTCTAATGCTAATTCTACTGTAGAGTTTATCCATTTATTAAAAAAAAAAAGAAAAAAGTAAAGGACCGTGCAACATCTATGTGATAAAGTACCCAAGGTTAATTCCCACCTCAACTTATTATTCATAATAGGATTCCAGGCGCATAAAATGACTAGTAAGCGAAAAATAAACTCTCTATGCAAATGTCTCCATCATATGGGAAATAAATTAAAGAAAGGGAAGCCAAGTGATTGTTTTCCAGGTCTCAGTTTCACATGTGAAATCTTCTTTTCACATGCTTGACTCTCTGAGAGAGGATGCTTTCTCTCACTCCATATACTGCTAGAGGAAACAGGAGCTGGCAGTGAGCCCGAGAGTGTAAGTGAAGAGACAATCCCTTTGGGCAGTCGCTTGCTGCACTGCCTCCCTGCCAGCAGCAGCAGGGTGTTGACAGTGACATCAGGGCTCGGGTGTTCAGCTGTTCAAACACCAGAGCACAATATTTGTGGTGTGCCACATTCCACCAAGTGCTACCGACAATTAAAATAAAAGGTTAATTGATTCATGGAGCACCGTTTTTAAAAGGAGAACCTTCCCATCCCCCCCTCCACTTAATTTCAGAAGAGGGATTGTGAAATGCTTGTCCTAGCTGGACAGATCCTGGTGCTAATTGGCTTTACAAGAAGCGGCATTTCCTTTTTTACTGTGCTTGACAAAAGGGAACTTTGCAACAGGTCATGACTTTCAGAAAGTAGTGCGAGAAGAGAAATCAGGCTGGGAAGCTCAGATTGCTGCACAGGAAGCTAAATACCCTCCAGTAGCAGATATTAAACTCCCACACCAATCTGTGTGGGAGGCCTGTTTTCCCCGCCTTGCCTATACCCGTAAACAATAAACGGAGAGTACTGAGCCTTTATTAAATGCGCACAGAAAGCTGTGGCAACGCAACAGGTTGGAAGCCAGGCTATTCAATACTGCAAGTGGAAGGCTGCCTGCACACCGTCAATAACAAAGGAAACAAGATGAGGAGGCCTTCAGCTGTCATTTCTGGCTTTTCAGGGATGCTAATAGTTTATTGTCATCCTGCTCTGAAATTTCTAATAAATGGAGAAGAAGCAAGAGACGTATGTCTCCAACTTTTAGAAAGATACCTGTGAGTTTGCAGGGAACCACTAAACTTCCACTTATTTGTCTTGTGTTTTTCACACAGGGCACGTGGGGACATGGTTTAGCAGTGGATTTGGCAGTGCTAAGTTCATGACTGGATTTCATGATCTTACAGGTCTTTTCCTATCTCAATTATTCTATGATTCTATGTGAAGACACTGTGTTTGAAAGCTATCTCTAGAAACAGTGATTGAGTTGCAAACTACCTGAGAGAACTGAAAACAATACCCTAGCATATCTGCTGCCTGAAGAAAAGCATCTCTATGCCCAAGTTTCACAAGTGCTTGCCATCACTTTCTGAATTTTGCAGCAACTTTCCTCTCATTTATATGAGCAAAAATAATAATTTTGAAAGCGTGTAAGTGACAACATCAGCATTATGCATCACAAAAGCATGATGAATCATTTCTCCTAGTGCAACTTGGCAGCCCCTTGTTCCTGCAATGCTAGGCTTCTCCTAAGGAAAAGTGCTAATTTTATGGCATGTGTATAGAGACTACAAACAGAAATCTCAGGCAAACGGAAAGACTTGATTTTCATGCCGTCATTGAATATGAGTTTCTTTCAATGCAAAGGTAAAGCTAGATAGCCATTCAAAATACCGTGGTGTCTATTCAACATACAAAGACATCCATATGTACAAAAGACAAGGCAGCTATTCTTATCAGCATTCCATTGAAAAAGGAATGACCGAAGTAAACACTCTGAATGAAACAATGACTAATAGCGTCAAACTGCCTAGGCTATTGTATGGGCTCTGGCAGTCCTTTGAGGTTTGCCAGTTCACTTGCTTTTAAGAAACAGCACAGAAATAGGGAAAAACCTGTCAGAGACCATCCCCGGGATACCCACATTGCATACTATGCTCATGGATGAGTTTCAGAGCAACAAAATGTACCCAGCATCATTAAATAGGTGAATTATGTAATTCCAAAGTAATTCCCTCCCTCCACAGCTAACATGACAAGCTGGCATTACACAGAAGAGTAGCGTAAGTCACTGTGCATGAGCATACAGAAAGACTAATTTATTTAGCTTGGAAAACAGCACTACCCTTGAGGCCACACCTGTGCTATGTGCTCTGCATATAGTTATCTCTGAGCTGGCTTTAAACTAGTGGCAGCTTGGAACTCACCCCAGGTTTATTGCTTTGTGTTGATTTTCTTGGGTGGATTTTACCGCTTGTGCTGAATGCTGCTAGCCATATCTGAGGCATTTGCTTTAAAGCCATCTTAAGCATATTAAGCTTCTTTGTGTTTTTGGCTCCCCAAACCCATACAAGTGCAACAATTTTGTCTCTTGTAAGGCTGTAGGCAGGTGAGGTTTTTCAAAGTTTACATATGGGTTTATCTATCTAATCTGTTTATTTTTCAACACTATTACCTTCTTAATTTAATTTTAAGAGAAAAGATAGAAAAAAATAGGAGAAAATGGAAGAAACTAAGTTTGCCACCCAACAAGATATAAAAATAACTAGGAGGTCTGCTCAAAACCTTGCTCACGTTTTTGACATTCAATCTTACATGAAGGTAAGAAATGAGGGATGAAGCTGTTGAAGTAGAGCACATCCAGTCATCAAAACTTTCTTGATGTGACGCTTTCTTTACACTGCCAGTTTGTAAAAAGCAAGGGAGAAGAAGTGCTTCTTGTAACTGCCACAACCATGGATTTTAGTTGTCTCTGGTATATTCCACAGGTGACATGGACTAGGAGTCTTTATGTCTGGGGAGGATTAACCTTCTTGAGGATGAAATGCACAGCTCTCACAGCATCTCTCATCTCACAGCTCTCTTACTACCTGACAACCACGTGTCCTTGGCACCCACCCAGTTCCTGAAACTTACAAGTCTTTTTCTCTCACATTTTTCTTTTAAGTTGGAGGGGAATTACAATGTGTAAGTGTAAACAGAGGTGTGGACTGGCAGGGACATCTGTTGAAGCAAAGCCACACATGCAGGTTGTGTGGGTTGGAAAGGACCCTGTGCTTGGTCAGTATTTAGGATTTTCTCAGGCTGTATCATTATCTCACTTTTTCAAATAATCTCACCTGGACTAGTTTTGCTTTTGGGGCCATTAAGACAGGCTGGCCAGGGGCTCAGGAGTGCACCACTTTGCCCATAGGAGTGTTCAGGTTATTCCACACAGAAAGGTATGGACCAGTGCTAGAGATTAAAAATTGATTAAGCTTGTGATTTTTGTGTTTTAAATGTCAGGCTCAGATGCATGGTTGATGGCAGAAAAAGTGGTGGGAATAGATGGGGCAGTGTCCATTTTCCCTTGCAAGAAGAGGAACCCTCAGCTTTACTCACACCTTCTGGTGGTAACAGGGTCTGTGGCATCTCAAGTTTCACCTCATGCTCATTTTTGGAGATACAAGTTTGTTTATGTCTTAACAGAAACAAAAGCATTCCCTGGCATGTTTTAAGGTTGGTAGGAAGTTACTGCACACATGCTCAGGAAAAACAACGACAGTAACACTAATACATATTGACATAGTGGATTATTGCCAAAATATGTCACTGGAGGCAGGCAGGCAAGCAGGCAGAGCTCATTTATGCAGAGAGGTGTGCAACTGCTTTGCACCTGAATGCAAGATATCACACAGAAGGAGAAAGAATAAAAGCAGGTAGGCTCCATTTTTTTTGAGTCCATGGTTGTTTGCTACTGATATTAATAAGGGTCCAATTTCCATTTATTACAGTTACTCATTGTGCCTTATACGGAATGGATGGGAAATTGGGGATGGTTCCAAACATTCCAAAGGGAGCGCATTTCAACTTCCATGTACAGCCTCGTGGTATTCGGACAATTAGCCTCCCTCACTTTTAATTTAAGTTTTATTTCACAGCAGTGGTCTTCATGAAACCCACAATATGGGATAAGAAAGAGGAGTGTCCCTGTAGATTGAACTGGATGTGAGAGTTGGGTGTCTCTGCCTACAAATGACGTGTTTGTGTGCAGACCTCTGCTGCTCAAGCAGCGTTTGTCCACTCGCAACGAACTGCTGCCACCAGTGGGCTGTGGTTTGTATCGACACACACTTTGAATGCTACACGTCGGCAATGCTTGTCATAATAGCCAAAATATTCCAAGAATCCAGGTCTAAAATCAAGCCATGCCTGAGCAGGACATCTGGAGGGAGACGTGTACTACTTGGAAAGTTTCATTTCTCTCTCTGCAATACACACTGAGCATATATATTAACTCTGTTCATTCGGACACACTCTCAAGTGCCATAAGGGATCATTTTCCCGCAATAAACTTTACACTGCATCTGCTGGTGTTAGTCCTGCCACGGTTTAGTCCTAGTGTTGGTTATTTGGAGGGAATGCAGTTGTGTATGTATAAATTGTAGGGTTCAAATGTTGCTGGGGATTGCCATGGGTTTGCACAGATTGAACATCAGTATTCAAGGAAACACAGGCTTTAGATACTGAAAGTCAGCTTCAGCAGAAGAGATCCATACATGTCCTGAAACAGGCACATAAGCTACTTTGAGCACCCAGTGCTTTGCTCTTGACTAAGTTTATCAAAGATCTAGAAATTACATCACTTCAGAATTCCTTATTGTTTGGTCAGACCATGACTAACACATGCCAGAACCCTGACTCCTCAAAAATATGTTTATTTCTACCATTTCTGTGAAAATGTGGCCAGAGATTGTGGTGGTGATAATCCTTATATATATAATGATAATCCTTATATATATATATGTATATGTACCTACAGCATATCTATATGTATATGTATAATATTTAATATGCCTGAATATGTCCTCTTAAATAAATATGTATAGTACAAAATACAATAAAGCATACATATGCAGGCTACTCAGCCAAAATGGATTTTCTGAAAAGCTTTACCATCCTGTAGCATCCCACCCCTCCTTAACACTGAGGGTAGCAGTATGTACTGCACAGCCCACAGTTTGCTCAGCTGTCCCATCTGGATCCCAGGAGCATCCACCCAGCCACATATTTTCAGCCATTAAAAGATGATACTGAACTGAAACATAGCCCTGCGGTGGGTTCATGCACAAACTTAATGTTCACATGCAGCTTACTGCTATCGCCACCTTTGCTATGAAGTTGAAAAATCTCACATTTGCTTCAAATTCTTCTAAACAGTGAGGGACTAGTACTCTGTAAATGTGGGGTGATTTCATTGCTGAGTGAGTGATGATTTACAGTGGTCTAAAGAGACTCTCTCTTGCTGATGCTTGGGCAGAGTTATAGCAAGGACTTCATTTATCACTTGCTGTTGAGCAAAATGACTGTTCCAATCCTGCCGTGAGTCTAAACCCATCATTTTGTCCTGTGTTTGCAACTCCAACACACTGCCATGAGGAAGGCTCTGACCATTAAGGGAATACTGCTAATAATTAGTTAGTATGCTTCTTTTCTAAAATTCATTAATACTAGGAATCTAAAATTATATCTCCTCTCCCAGAGTAATACAACGTTATCAGAAAAATAGGAATGCAACTCTATTAATCGCAGGAGGATGGTACTTAGTTGTCTGTCTCAATTAATCCATAGAATATTTCAGCAAGAAATAAAAGAGTCTGCTGGTGTTTGTTCAGACATCTTTCTTTAGCCCATACCACAGGGCACAATTGCTTCAGCATCCCCATGCATGGGCTTCCAACTCCATGGTTATGTGCTCCATAAATAACTTGCTTTGGATTTGCTGACTTTGCCAATAGCTGCTGTTTACACTGTACTTGGAAAATAAGACAATTTATTTTGCAGATGAACAAAGATTTTGAAGACTAGTTTTGTCCAATTTTTAAAGTTAATGTCGGCAAAGGCAAAGAAGAAACCCTACAATTCATGGTGTTTTTCCTTCCTGAGGATGAGCAAAAAGTATGAAGGGAGTCAGTCAAGAGGAAGTGCTGAGGCTTTTCAGTTTCCTGTTCTTGGTAAGAATGAGGGACCCAGTGATGAATAACCTGCAGTCAGAGAGAGGAGCACTCACTTGTTTTCAATTTAATTTGCAATATTCTAAGTCAGTAAGTCACCCCAAAAGCTTTGAAGAAGCAGATCTGATAGGAATCCACATAATCTCATTACAGTCAACTGCTGGGCAAGAACTTTGGTGGGTAGACTGCGCTGCATATGTTTTATTTAATTGAACATTTGTATGGCTTCATTAGCTGAACTGTAATTGGAGTTTTAACATATGCTCACACAATATTCTATGATGTTAATATTGCTTCTGGAAAATATTAGGATAATGCTTCCTAAGGATTAGAATGCAAGGCCAAGTAGAACAGAGAACAAACAAGAATAGGTGACTGCTTTATTTAAAAAAAAGATGGCACACATCTTTTATGGGGACTCTGAACTTGGATAGTGAGGAAAAAATAGTGCCATAGATTAGAAACAGCAGGAAAAATAGGCTGGAGGTAAATATTCAGGTCTGAGTACAGTAAGTGATCAATATGTCAGAGTTGCAAGGATCCATGCAAAGACTGCAATGTGGATGCTTCCACATCCGTTACTGATGTGAGAACCCCAGTGTGCTTTGGAGTGAGGCATGAGGCTCCTGTTCCTTCAGGAGAACAGACCATATCTGTGCATTTGTTTCATAGCACTTTTAATGAGCTTTACCAAACTCTTCTCCTTGATACCTAGCGGGAATTCACACAGTTAATTTTTAGTTGTATGAGGAATCTTTTTACCAACAGCAGATGCCTGGTGTGCCACTCTCACTGGAGATCTGCTTTTGCTACATGAGGGCAAGTGACAGATACCTCCAGTTATTCTTTTTCCTGTGTGTGTTGTTCATTACCTTTATTAAGACTTTATCGACTTACTGATTGCTTTTCTAATACTCACTGGCTCCAGAGTATTAGTTCCCTTTTTAGACTGTAACAGAGCAAACAGAGCAGAGCTTCTTAAGGAGATGGAAGAGACCAAAAGTGGTCTTTCTTACTGCAGGCTGTAAAAACCTCT
>VXBT01007374.1:0-38999 GCA_013400235.1 Oriolus oriolus | reverse complement strand
CCTCTCCCTCTCCCTCTCCTCCCTGCCTAGCAAACAAAACACCATTACATAAAAAATAAACGACACCGTGAAACAGAGGGTGGACAAGTGGGTGTTTGCAGGGGACACTGTTTCACTGAGGTAAGGCCAAGTGGAGCTGTGTATGAGTTGTATTAATGCACTTATGAATGGATTGCTCAAAATGAGCTATCCTGTGTCATTATGCTTTGGGCAATTTTTTGGAACCCAGCAGTTTGATTATCCTTTGCCTTTAATAAGTGAAACTAGACACAGACAAAGAAGTCACATATGGGACTGCTCTTTTTATTTCAGCCACTGAATCTTTCAAATGTCCAAAGTCCCTTTTGATTCAGGGAAGATAACACAGAAAGTCAGCCAGCATAAAGTCATTTATGCTTATTAATCTGGGTAGTTGCCCATCTTCCCCCAGCATCTGTAGTAACTCACCTTGAATTTAAAACCTTAAAAGAGTCCATTACTTCTTCTGCACCAGCTAAGATATGCCATGGATATTATGTAAATTAGTATTCCATTAGCATTTGTCTCTGTCCTGCGGTTTTGTGCCAAAATAGGTCAATTTGTTGGCCACCCCCTACTATCCTCAGACTATAAGGAGAGCTGAGGGTGTGCGATATCAGCTGAGATGGGACATCAGAGACTTAATGTTGATGCTTCTAGTCAAAACTGTCTTGGGGAGAGAAAACTACTGTTTTCAATTAATGGGCAAAGGAAAGGAATGAAAGATTAAGTAGGGATTTGGTAATGAGGAAAGAATGAAGTAAAAAGTGAGACTGATCAGTCTCCCTCAGAGAATTGATTAATTATTTTCTGACAGAAAGTTTTGACCCAAGCCTTTTTTTGGGCAAGATTTCAAGAGACACTGTAAAATGACATTATATATTTAAATGGGAATTTGGGATAAATTTTCCTTCAGCATCTTAAATACTTTATATAAATCTACCACTTCTCAAATGATGTATTAAAGTACTCGTGTGGTTGCATAATATCAGTATTCCTCTGAGATTTTACAAATGCATCATCAGCATTAGATGGATGAAATGCAGCCTGCTGTAATCCAGATGCCCAATGCAGGCAATGCTTCACTGAACATTTTGGTATGCAGCCTGGAGAGCAGGGGAAAGAGCCAATCTGCCTTAATGTTGCTACCACACTTGTCCTGAAGCCTACAATGGGCGCTCAGGAAGCAGCAGGGGAAGATGTAGTCTGCTTGTGATTGTGTTTGCTGGATGTGACTACAGAGGGACCAGAGGCATTTCCCACAGGTGGTGCGTTCCACGGGTGCTCAGGGGTTTGCTGAGCCCTCCTGTCCTCCCCTCCACTTGTGGTGTCACCTGGCCCTTTGCAGAGCAGGGCTGCAGCACATGCTAGTGCCTGCTCTTTGCACTCTGGCATCAAAGATGGGGCAAACTCCAGGTAGATGGAGCTACTCAGACCCTATGGGGTTAGAATTTTAGCATACTAGGAGAGCATCTTGAACCTAATCTCTCACTCAGACCATGGTGGGCTGAAAACATTGCACAATCATTAGTGCAAGGGGGATGGCTTGAAACCACTTGGCACAGGACAAGGGGCAAAAAGGAGCATGGCTTGAAACCACAGGATCTCCCATTCCCCAGATAATTGCTGTAGCTTCTAGGATTTGTCTCAGAAGTTCTTATTCCCTACCACTCCCTCATCTAGTTGGTGATGCCCATCTGCCTTATTATGGGGTGAGACATATTAAGTATCCACAATCATGAAATAAAAACTTCTGAGCAAATGAGTGGCTAAAACTTAAGCCTCCCTATGAAATTTTAAGGGAAATGAGAAAATACCTTATGCCTTTGGGTGCCAAAAGGTAAACTCTGTGAGGACTTGATCACACTAGTTTAGACAGATGAAGACAGGAGTGGTATTCAAGCTAAGGGAAGATTGAGTTAGGCAGTGAGGTTGAGATAAATGTATTCAAGCTGAATCATTCTGATGAAATTTGACAAGATATTTATGGAGCAAATCAAAGTAATAACTTAGGGGGTTCTTCAAAGAATGTAGACAAGACAAGAGAGACCTCTGAAAAGCTGTAAAGCTCAAAGTCTACACCCATTTTTAAATGGTGGAATACAGAAACACAGAGTCATGATACACTTAACAGCCTAACTTCAAGCCTCAGAAAAAAAATTAAATACCCAGAAGATAACATCATGATAAAGAACTGCCGAGAAGGATCCAAGCCAATCCAATTTCTTTCTTTGGATAATGGGAAATCAATAAGTGTAAAATTCCTGACTCCCTTAGGGCCCGTGAGACCGCTCCTGTTCTTGTAACCAAATGGAGGAAATACAACCAGGATGGGAAACCCCTACAAAACGTGTCCACTAAGAGTAAGAATCAGCAATCAGTCCTCTACCAAGGTGAGAGGTGTTTTGAGAGGGGGATTTTTATTATCAGCCTGACAGACACAGTCTTTTTCAAAAAAATGGAAGTGACTTGGAAAACTTAGTCTCACTTATGGAAAAAATGGACACTCCCTGATTACCCTGACTGCTGCTGAAAGCATCGCAGAGGATGCGAGTCATCCTGCCTAAAGTCAGTCTGCAGCTGTAGCCCAGTAGCCCAGACTCTTCCCACAATCAGTGCAACAATCTTAGATGATTCAGCCAATCCAAGGATAGAGATTGAGGAAATGAATCATTCTCCAGTTTCCTCTCACTGCCATCCCACTGACCATAGGAGAGTGTAGAAGGACTACCCCAAAATAATCACTTAACTTTTAGATAGCTGATATTAGGTGAGACCTTTAGTAACCAATGAATTACCCAGACTCTTAGAGGTATTTGGGTACTTAATTCCCTTTAAAGTCAACATTAAGTAGATCTGATACCCTGGGATCTGTTGACTGACTTAGGAGGTTCCACACAAGAAATAAGTTTTATGGGGGTCTTAAGACTCTTGCCTGTTCCTATATATTTCAGGTAAATCACTGGGCTCCCGAAGGACTCCTAAACTTAGGGTGTAAGCCTGGGCCACACTCTGTGCCATATTACTGAGGGGAAAGGATTGCAATTTACAAAAAGAAATCAATGGAGCTAATGCTGATCCCCTGCCTGAGTATCCTCTTCCCACACTGGTCACAGTAATGTTAATTGAAGTCCTTCTTGTGAAATAAAGAGCCAAAATTTGTATCTTAATGTAAAGAAACCTTGGATGGAAATGCTTCTCTGTGTTTTACACTTGGCCCTTTGCAGACTTTCTGGAGGGATAGTGGCATCCAAAATACTGATAATTCTGCTATTGAAGAATTACAAGGATGATTCTCCTTTTGACATGAAAAAAGGTGGATGAACAGCAGAACTTCATGAACTTAGAGCCAGGAGAGACAACTCTGCTACTCCACAGGATTTTCCATGCAGCCTTTCAATGCTCTGTTCCATGTTTTAAGCTTTTCTGTTTTTGAAAAAAATTTTCTGTCACGTCTCATCTCTGAGCCCAACCAAGCCTAAAGCCACAGCACTCACAGAAGTGGAGTGTCTGGGTTGCTAAGGTCTGGAATAAAACAACCCTTTTGGCCCTTCGCCACCAGAAAGATACTGAGGTGCCAGAGCATGTCCAGAGAAGGGCGATAGAGCTGGTGAAGAGTCTGGAGCACAGGTCCTATGAGGAGCAGCTGAGGGAGCTGGGCTTGATTAGCCTGGAGAAAAACAAAGTTGAGGAGGTACTTTATCACCCTCTACAACCACCTGGAAGGAGGCTGCAGCCAGGTGGGGGTTGGTTTCTTCTCCCAAGTCACAAGCAACAAGTCGCCCCATGGGAAGTTTAGATTGGATAATAAGAAAATATTCCTCACCAAATGGGTAATCAAGCGCTGTAACAAGCTGCCCAGGGAAGTGACTGAGTCATCATTCCTGGAGATATTTAAAGGACGTGTAGCTATGGCACTTAAGGCACACAGTTTAGTGGTGGATTTGGCTGTACTGGGTTAATGGTTGGACTGAATGATCTTAGAAGTCTTCTCCAATATGAATCTATGACTGATTCCTGCTGGTTGGCAGCACATCTAAGCCCAGTGTACAGCCATACCCACCCCTACTCTGCGAGCCCTTACAGCTCTGTGGCTGCAGCTCCGGTCACTTCTCACTCCACTCACAGCAGCTGGTTGCATCAAGGTGCTTGTGTCCCGCTGCACCACCACCCTGACACCTCCAAGATCTTCAGTGAAGATCAAGGACAAGTCAGTGGTGGTGCAATGACCATAATTTTAGGCACAAGCAGGTTTCTGAATTGGGTTAAAGGACTGGCTTCTCATCTCCGTTTGGATGGAGATTGAAATCGCAGCACGCGCAAGGATCACTGAGACCAGGAGTGAGATCGCACAGCTGAGGTCCAAAGGTCAAACCAAGTTCCACCCCTCTTTCTTCAAGGAAGGGCTTTCTCTGGTGCCTGTCCTGGCCCAAAATGCTCCAGTACACAAGCCTGTTTGCTTCATAATATAATTATGATAGAATTTTCATATGGTTAAAGAAACAAGCAGAAACTTACATCTTATTAACAGATGCCAATAATTAATCAAGGCAGATGCCTACATGTTTTATTCTCTAATCCATATTTTAAAGCTTACTCACAGCCTCTCATAGGATAATACACTTTCTCCTGTGTACTTGGCAGCAGTGTTTGAAACAATGAGGAAATGAGTTGTTCCATTACAAAATACTTAAACCCTATGTCCTGATAGAATATGAAGGCAAATATGTAAACATATTCCTGTATTTTTTCAATCCAGCTGTAAGGGGAAATTGCTCTCTCAGGCAGACAGCCTGCTGCTGCTGAGATCCTTGAAAGGCTCCACATCCTGAGGGAAGTTGCATTTAAAATTAGCACACCTGCCTAGTGTGTCATCCAGGCAGATCCTGTTGCAGGAAAAAAATTAGATTAATAGGCTGGAAAACAGTGGTTAAATCTTTAATTTTGTCTTGTGAAGATGGAAAGTGATTCCCAGGGCAGGATATGGAGTGCATCATTTTGACGCAGTCCACTCACACCAGTTTGAATATTAGCTGATGCTGTGTAAGGTGCTGTGAACTTTAGAGCTTCATTTTTTTTTTTAAAGCATATTGTTGTGCTCTTTAACATTTTGTATAATTATTGCAGGATCAATGGGTATCTACTTCTATTGAAAGGAGTTCCTTTTTATCTTGCAGTTCCATGAGGAAAAAAAGGTGAATCCTAGTTTACTATAGAGGTCACAAAAGTAATGAAAACCATAAGTTTCAATATAATAAACCATTATCGTAGCATGAAGTTTTATGAGTGTATATGTGCACATTCATGTGCATATACATGTGTGCTTTAGAGCAAAATAAAATAAAACAAAACAAAGCACAGCTTATCTCTTCTCATGGATGCCACTCTTTGCCTGATTCCTGTTCTTCTCCAAGCCTTTTCACACATTCCTAACTGTCCCATTTTCTTTTTCTTTGCATACCTGCCACATTCTTCCTCTGCCCACAGAAAAATTTCTAGCATCTGTCACTCTTTATATAGTTACCAGCACAACTGTTCTTGCTTGATTAGTTTTCGAACAATAATAGTAGACCAGATTTGAAAGTACAGTGATGCTTAAAAATAATGATAAAAATACCAAGATATGAAATGCAAAGCACATATACTTTTATTTCTTTCCATTTCTATGCAAAAATTCTTGCTTCTCTTCATTTTCCCTGCTTGCACGACCCCTTCAGAACTGCAGCAGCCAGCAGTGCTCTGCTGAATTCATTGTACATTGATTCACCACCTCTGCATGACCTTGTCACACTGAGCTTTAAGCCAGGCTGGCTGAGCTGACATTTAATGGCTCCCCACATCCGTTTTGAGAAAGAAACTGAAAGGAAAGTACAGAGTGCAAAAGAACTTTTTTCTTTCTTTCTCTTCCCTCCTTGGCCTCCCTTCCCCTCCTCCCCCCCTTCCTCTTTTAGGAATGTCATGCATACTAAGCCACGTAGTTCCTGGGGTGGAGGGAGGGGGGAGGGAAAGTGCTCTTAAAGATATGGTTGGGGTTTATTTTCTTTAAGCCAGCTGTTTAAATAGTTAGTCATCCAAAGTTAGTCACTCCAGGCTCCCTCTGTGCAGCCATAGAGGGAAATGTACACCTCCAAAGGCCAAAGACCCTAACTCTAAGGTAAGTGTCTACAGCACTCAGATAAATCCTCTGTGAAAGTATCTGTTTCTCATTGTTGACTATAACCTCAGCCAAATTTACTCATTAAAATTAAGGGAAGTGCACCCCCCACTCAACACACCAGGGAGAAATGCAGTCCCACTCTGAAATGGGTGAAGGGCTGCCAGAAATAAGATGGTCGATCTTTTGGTGAGTGCAGCTGATATTATTCATATCTTAACTTCTTCAGCAGGGTGGTTATATGTGCTTTAGCAAGGTGCAAAAAGACATTTGGTCCAAGCAGTATTCTTGCTAAATTACAACTTGACCGGTTAAGTGGATGTGGAATGCATTGCCGTGGTTGAGGACAATTGTGGTTTTCTTCCATTTCCTTGACTATATTTACTCATTCCGTTTGCCTGAAGGATTGCTCCAGAGGTTTTTGGCTGCATATTTGAACTACACTATGTTTGCTGAACAGACACCATAATTAATGGTAACATTTCTTTTCAAAAGAAAATTTTTAGCCATTTTTCTCCCTCTAACGTTTCTTAAAAAACGGAAAAGGATTCATCTCAACGCAATTTGTCTGGGAAAACTGGAGTGGCAATGTGATGATGCTCTGGGTAAACAAGTGAAAACAAAGTCCTCCAGGGAAGAAGGTGCATGTTTCAAAATAGTTAGAATTTTTTTAAAAACAAATAATAGATTTTTTTTTTAAAGGGAAGTCCTGGCAGTAATCTGCATATTAAGTATGATGTGAACTACAAAAGAACTTAATCATTTGATTGATTTTAAGAACATGGTTAGTCTCATTGTCTATTCACATGCTAAGTGTAATACTTATGAACTTCATTAAACATAGATTTGCCGCCAGAAAGTGTCACTGTAATTAGATTGTTACAGCTGTGCATATTTGAACCTTACAGCATAATTTCCCTGATCAGCATGATCATTATTAAGGGCACCTTCTTTCAGAAAATGTAATTGTTTTTTCAAGTTGTCTTTAGTAAAAAAAACAGCTTTTGCACAGAGTGGGAGAGTACCTTTTACAATGTCAGTGATAATTTTTGCTGCTGTATTTTTAGGGAAACACTGCACTCTGCAGGTGAAAACTCTTCCTCTATCTTGTGGCACTCTGGAAAGGTCTTGGGAAAGAAACACAGATTCTGCTGAGCAGTTAATACTTTTTAACCAAGCACATGCGTTGTCTGCAGCATCTTTATAAATGGATAAATGGGAACAGGTCTTTTTTCCCTCTGCACTTCTTACTTTTTAAAGGATAGCCAAAAGTATATAGATATTCTGCAACATTTCCTGCAGTAAAGAACGTGTGACTATATGATAAGCACAGCTTGGCTGTCCAGACTATTTGCAGTAGAAAGTTCAGTGTCAGATCTAAACACCTTTTGCCATTTCCTGATGCGAATCCCAGGAATTGAATTTCCAGTTAGAAACAGGAGCAGTCAGTAGGGCTCAGCCCCAAACCTGCACTCCTAATGTGAGTCCCTTCCGTCTTCACCCCTCCTCTTCATTAGCTCTATCATGTCTCCCTTGTCTCTGTTTTCTGATTCCTGGCCATTAGATGGCAATCGTGACTGTCATCTGCTTCCCGCGTTCATGTCCTCTGGCGGCCAAACTGCTTGTGTGCCCTCGCTCCTAAGAGAACCTTTTCTTCTCCCTCTCTGCATTTCTCGTCTATAGCAGCAGTGGTTTTGCAGGGTCTGGTTGTTAAGCCTGGCAGTGATTTACAAGGAAGAAAGGAATTGCTTGTTTTCGGAGGGACACCATTGTCTTGGCACCAGAAATGTGCCCTGCAGCTGGAAGCAGCAGCATTCCATTAACACTGCCGGGAGCCCTCCTCTGTACAGCTTTCTTTACAGTTTCCCACAATAGCTCCAAGTAGCAGGGCTCTGGCTGGCATTTTAGAGGCACTGGGTTCACAGCTTCGTGGCTGTGAGCCTAAAGAGTCACAGGTAAATCTATTCATACCCGACATTCAGGTTAAAGCTGATACATGAGGCAAAGTCTTTTAGTTGAGAATCTCTGTCACCGCTCTACCTTTTGGCAGAGATTTGAAGCTTGTCAGATGAATCACCCTGAGGCCAGTTGCTGACTTTCTCCATATTATAGCCCCTAAAGTAGTGTCCTGTTGCAGTAGAGACTGGTTTGTCTTTGGCCACAGCCTTTTCTGCCCCTTCCCTGGCTGCAGAGCTGCCATGAAGGCCACAGAGGTTCCTTCTGCAGGAGGTGTCCACCAGCACCTCCACTGAGGTGTGCCCACACACCTGGTCAGCTGTATGAGTCCCTGCTCACAAACATCCCTGCTCACAAACATCCCTGCTCAGGATCAGTAACTGGGTGCGAAGCTGCAGGCTTTGAGCACCTTCTGGATCCGTGCTGGAGGCACTTGTGGGTGCCTGCCTCTGGCACTATGTGCTTTTTCTCCTTCTCTCAAAAGAAGGCTGGAGCTGCAGAGTGTGACCTGCCCACCAAAAGGGCAGATATGCAGGTCAGGCGAGGCTGGAGGTGAGAAAGAACCCTGTGCCTGGGGGTGTGCTGGGGTTTGGTGAGGGGGTGTTTGAGCCTGGGAGGTGAGGAAGACAAACATCATCGTGTGGTTCAGAAGTGATGCCGCCTGGTATAACAAGCAAAGCTGAAGCTGTAAAGCCGTTTCTAATTTTGGCATTTTCAAAATCTTGAAGGCTTAACCTCCACCTTCTAATTTGGTTTCCTTATAGTGTTTCTAGCTGTGTACTTCTAGGCCCATGCTGTGAGGAAATTAGTCAGCTGTCATGCCATTTTTAGGGGGAATTTCCCCTGAGTGATCTTATGATTTGTTCTGATGGCTGTTTGTCACATTAAAACATAAGTAAAAGTAATGCTATCGGTTGCTAATTGTGGTAGTTTTAAACCAATATAAATATATTTGAGGGAAATTATAAGGTATTGATTTGTTTTACCCATTTTTGCCACTGATAAAGGGTTTATGTTGAGATCTTAAACCCTGGAAGTCTACGCAGTTGTGGAGTATTTCTGGTCTTTGATGCCCTTAGATATAACATATTTTGTTCCTCTGACTGGCTGAGGGAGTGATGGGGAATTCACAAAGCAGATAGGTAATTAAAATAATCTTTCAAAGAGGCTGAAACTCTGCTTCTGGGGCAAGTCAGAAGTAGTTATATTTGCTAAATTGGTATTCTGGGGTTATTTTACATGTGAAAATTACATAATTTGTCTGGACCAAAAATTATGTCCTTGTAAATCTC
Organism: Oriolus oriolus; assembly: GCA_013400235.1. Classification (NCBI taxonomy): domain Eukaryota; kingdom Metazoa; phylum Chordata; class Aves; order Passeriformes; family Corvidae; genus Oriolus; species Oriolus oriolus. Next base: position 29,579 of record VXBT01007374.1, on the reverse strand, counting down.
ACTGCACTGTCTTTAAAAGTATGGTAAGACAGTAAATGCAACATAGGAAGAGGACCTTTACCTGGAATTAGAAATATATTATCACTGTGGATCAGAAATCACGAACACAGAGTTTTGTGTATGAAAACACTCTCTGCAGGTTTCAGATCTTAACTTTTCCCAAGGTCCTGTCATAAAAAGGCTGTTAAAAAGCAAACACAAAAGTCTGTTTGGCTTTTTGGCAGACAAGTTTGTAAGAAAACGACAAGTTACCGCACAGTACCAGTAGAATACACAGCACAGTTCTGGTTTTGTAGGCTAACATGACAGTAACAGGTGTGTCCAGAAAATGGCTTTACCTGCCTAGATCTTTCTATTATCTGTTTCATTACTTGGTTGCTATCAGCAATGCTTACAGAAATAGACTTTACATTTTTTAATGTCACAAGATGACATTAGGTGCCATGCATTATTCAACTGCCCTATAACCATAATTAAAAATAGGAAATGAAAAGAATCGATCACGACAAGAACTTTCTGCCAATCACAGGAGCATGGGTTTTGTGAAATGTCTTGCTCCAGAAAGTCTATCAGAAGGACAACATTCCCAATGGAAAGGGTACAAAATACTTTGAGAGAAACATATTACTCATGCTTAGCCTACTGTAACTAATGACATCATGGAGCAAATCCTGGTCAAGGACCCCAATCCAATGGTCCATTTTTATCAATAGTTAAACAAAGGTACACAATCATGTTAGCTTTAACTCATTTTACTCTAATCAACACTGAAACAAACTGAACATGAGATTTCTTTGCAGATTGCAAATGCACCCATGACTGCTGGGGAATTTTCTCTTTCTCCCAGCTACCAGCAGTGACACCTCCCAGCAAACATTAGTCAGAAAGTTTCTGATTTCTCAAGCTTTCATTGAGTGTCACCAGAATTAAAAATGAAAGAGTATGTAAATAGTAATACTTGGCCTATTTTTGCCAACTCTTTAATAGCAAGGAAATGAAAATAAAATATGAAACTACTTGTGGAAACTCCCCAAATCTGGAAGAGTTAATTTCTTTGTTGAAATGGGCTTTTTGTTAAAATTTAAATGGACGGTGAAAATAGATAGTGAAAATGCTGCAGTTTTGACAAGTCCTTTTACTGGCAATATTTAGAAAAAGCCTTGATGTTGTACATGTGATACATCTGAAATTTTCAAAACTAGATTATTTCACGTTCTGGTATCAAACAGAAATTTTATTTAAAAATCATTCATCATTTTTTTTCCTAGAAGTTTTTTTAAAAACTGGATTTAAATTAAGTTAAATGATAAATGAGTTACTTTTTTATACCAGATTCAGGATTTTACAAATTCTCCATTTTTTGGGGGGGGGAATAATTATTTAATATTTCAGGGGGGTTTTTGCAAGGTAGAAGGCTGATTCTGTTCTGCTTAAACTATAAGGAGCAAAATAGCAGGGAAAGCACTTTATTAATTCTCTTAAAATTTTTAAAGTGTTTTATAAATTCTTCAGTTCCAATTGCATGGCTTTCTTTCCAGTATGTGGAAAGTATTGAAAAAATGGATTTAGTGCCTTATTTCATCACTCCTAAATCACTCAAAATTCCTTTTCAATCTTAATTTAATTTTCTCTGTGTGAGCTGGTTTACATTTTTTGAGGAAGCCTTCGGAAAGTAGGAAACTGAAAATCTCTTTCCTTATGCCTAGTTTGGGAATAAACCACAGATGATGGAGTTGAAAGGACACCACCTTAGATAATTCAAGGATCTGAAGGAGGCAGCAGGAATCTTCACTCCCTGGTTTTAAGATTGAGGGTAGCTGCCCATGTTCTCAAGCTCCCCTTATACTCAGTGGAGATGGTCATGCTCCCAAACATGAGGGTCTGGAGCTTTTAGGAAACTTGTCTCTGACTGTGGAGAAGACAACATAGCCAATATAAGCCTTTATGATGCCACAAGAGAACATTTTCTGCTTGTGAAAAAGAGATTGATGAGATAATTATTCTAATTAGCACAAAACTAAAGCTCCCTTGGAAGTGTAATAGTTTAGCAGCAGCCTATGTTGTATGCATTATTTAATTTAAATAGTCTCCAAAAGCACATACCCATAAATGTGTCCCAGCTAATCTACTTGTGCCATTGCAATTGCAGGCAGACTTTTCACTAGGTTCAAGGAAGACAAGCACAAAAAAGTTGATTTTATATGGAAAAGATTTTTTTTCTTAAATTAATCTTTGAAGTCCATAAGGCTATGATCAAGAAAGGAAAAATAAAAAAGAAAAATTATTTTTATGAATACTAATATCTTTGGGAAAGATAGAATGTCTCCCTTAAGAGAAAAGTTGTATTCCTCTAACACAATTAATATTCTAAGGAGCAAACCCACGTCTGCTGAGCAAGCCCCTAAGTGCCTCCTTGTGTGCTTCCTCTGTGTTTCTTGACTATTATTAAATAGCTCTATTTCAATCACTTTAAATAAATTATATTTAGCTGGTGATATGAGCCATGAAAACTCTGGACTTCCACCACTGCTTTTCTGCCTTTGGGGAATTAAATAAGAGAAAGTATAAATCCAGTTTCCATAAGACAGGAATATGTACTGAAAGATGAGCAGGTGGTTGAGTGCTTTGGGGGACGATGAATGATTTGAACTGTAAAAAATTATTTCAAAATGAACAATGAAAGAGGAAGAATAAATTAATTGAATGCTAGCAAAGACAAAAAGCACTTAGCAATTCCCCTGTCAAGTGAGATCATAACTATTTAAGCTGTTTAAATCCATAACATTTTTTCCTCAAAAATCATCAGTATAACATTTATGAATGGAAGCTCCAAGTTATATAATGTGTCACACTTCTCATAAAATCAGGCCAAAGCTTTATGGATTCTGACTCTTCCAAATTTCTGTAGTCTTTGCCTTATTTGAGGGTTTAAGTCTGTGCTTTCCAATCAAAAAGCACAGTAGTTTATTGTTGTTTATAAATAGTTTGGATAAATGCTGTAGACAATCAAGAAATTTCTGGTGGGGAATATTATGAAGTCCTTTGTGGCATATATCAGAATACACCGGACTACAAAGATCTCTTAATTGATCTACATAACTTTTATCTTCGTCTTTCCACAAGTAGCTGAAGTGGTTTCCATCAAACTCTAGCTTTTGTAGAGAGCTATTGACTGTAATAGTCTCTGTGAGTGTAAAATACCAGGGACTCTGATGAGTAACTGAGGCTGAAAGGAACTGCCGAGGTCACATAGTACAATCCCCTTTGCTCAGACCAGTATCAGCTAGGGCAGGTGGCTCAGGATTGTGTCCAGTTGGTTTTGAATGTCTCCAAGGATGCAGGCTCTGCAACCTCTCTGGGCAAACCTTTTCACCCTTGGATTTTTCTTTTGAAGACAAGGGTTGCAGCCCTGCTTTTTGCAGGGTACTCCACTCAGGATCCTGACCTTCACTATCTCATGCTCACGGCGGCCAAGGTTGCCTCTGACCTTCACATCCTTGACCAGTTCTTCCTTTTCTGTAAGTGCAGGGACATTCCTGTCTAGCACTTCAGAGACACATCCACATTTGATTTCCAAAAAGAGTGTCAGAGTTTCCACCATCATTTTCTTCTCTTGGTACCTCCTTATTCATGTGCATACAGTTGAAGTAGACCTCCTTAAATCTTAAATCCTGTTTTGTTTTATTCAAGGTCTTAAAAAAAGAGAGATATAGAAAACTCAACTTATGTATCCCTGCCACAATAAATGGTTTTTTTTGCTACGGTCCAATGCCCCTAAAGTAGGTGATTCATGAAAAGCATAATGAAACTAAGTCCACTATATGACTGTAGAAATAGTTCAGATTGAGTTGGAAGATACAGCTGGTATCATTCAGAGTTTGGTTAATGCTATTAAAAGACAAATTCAAACATGATATCCTCTAAACACCTTCAAATCTCTGTGTGTCGATGAAGAAAAACACTGCTTGAACTTTGAAGGGTTTATCAAAGATGTTGCACTGAATTTTTAGCAAATATATATCATTGCTGGACTTATCTTCTGGCAAGGGCATATTATTTACTCCAGGCCTGTATCAGGTTTTGACTGATTTCCTACTAATAGCACTGTTGTCACTATCCTGTAATAAAGGTGATATTCTGCTGCCAGGCAAAGAAATTTTACTTAATTTAGTGAAAGACGGAGATTAACTTGTGTGATAAATAAGGCTCCAAAATTGCAGTTAGGAAGATTTTTCAGATTTCTGAAGGGCCTGAGCTGTTCATCATAAAATCCTTGAACATCAAACCTCTTCACTACAGTTAGTGGAGGGAAGCAGGTTGCAGGAGGAGTTAGACATGTTTATACTCCTGAGTGTGCATTTTTCTTCTGTGATTAAAAGATGAGTCAAGAAGCTATAAATGACACAGAATAAAAGCTCACCCCAGGCCATTATCTTTTGTTGAGTAGCTGAATCCAAGAATAGCAGGTTTTAGATATAAAGCCAGCTCGTAGACGTAGTTGGAGGGAGGCTTCTGTGTCAGCTCTGTCCTGGGTATCAGCAAGAAAAGGGCAGAGTTTGGGCAGCAGCACCCTTATCCCGACCTCCACACCCGACCCTGCACTGGCCTGGGGACAGCTGGTCCTGTGGCTGTAAGGTGTGGAAGGAGCAATGCTCCATGAGGAAAGGGTTGGGATTTTAGAAGGTTTTGTTTGTTTTGGGGGACATTGAGGTTTTTGTTTTCTTTTGTTCATGGATTATTGTGGAGCTGATTCTCTTTCAAATAGTTCTGCCACTGTGTAAGTGCTGAAAGAAATGTTGCTCATGGAAAATGTGCAATTATTTCTCAAATACTGAGTAGTGGAAGGAAATGGAAACTCAGCTGGTACTTTACATAAATGGTTTTCATCAGCCAGCAATTCCCTAGGATTTGCAATGCTAGCAAAAGATTAACCTTCAGTTTCCACCATCTTCTTGCATAAATCACGAGGCATTTCAATTGCCTTTGGTTAGTGGCTCCTGTGTAGATTCATTTCCATCAGCTTGTTCAGGCCCTGAAAAGAATCTTCTAAAAGCTTTTTCTTGCAGTTGTCTGAGAGTTTCAGTTCAATTACATCTCCGTATATACTCCTTTCAGATGATGTGTACTACACCCAAGAATGACAGAGGAATTGTTCATGACAGTGGTAAGTGGCAGCATTTGGATGCTTGGATTCAGCCAGAATTCTGGAAATATCAAAGTACAATTAATAACAGACATGTGACTGAGGCATTCAGGTTTCCTTTTAAAAAAAGGAGACTTTTATTTTTCTGTTAACAGGTACTTAGAACTAGCTTTAAAAATTTCATTACATAAATACACACAAGAAGTGACTGGTTTTTTTATGACATTAATATACCTTGGTTTTGCCATTAAAAAAGAAAAATACCTGAAAAGGGAGATTAGCAATTGAATTTGAATTCATGGAGGGACTGTGCACAGCAAGGATTGTGAAGTTCATCTGGATTTTCATTGCTTTTGTAGAGAAATTAGATACCTCTCTAAATAAATACCAACAGCATAGACAAGAGAGACTACTTAACAGAAAAAGGATGTGTTGTTTATGGTAGATGAAAATGCTAGAAATCTCTCTGAAAGGCTGATCAGACTTTTGTTTCTTTAATAAATTTGCATGTGGGAGTGTGTTTGTATTGCTATTGTACTACTCCAGAGACAGATGAAGACACATTGAATGTGGGAGATCAGGCTTGTAGCACCAGCGCTCAGGCATCTTTATTTCTCTTGTCAGCTTTGTTCCTTTCCTTTTTTTTTTTTGGAAGGAAGGAAGGTTAAGTATCATAGAAAGAGAGGTGTACCAGTCTCAAAACTACAATAATAGTTTGAAGCGCAATAATATTTATAAAGAAAATTTATAAGGAAATACAAACCAAAAAAAAAATTAAGGACATCATTGTGCAAAATAATACAAGCATATGATTAGAAAGAAGTTAGTATAATGTAGGAAATATTCAGATAAGGAAACACAAAGAAGAAGAGAAAAAGGGAAGAATGTGAGATGAAAGAGGTGAAAGGACTATCATCAAAAGGTAGATATTAAAATTCTGGTTAAGTGGTAATATGATAGCTGTTTTACTGGTCTGAACACAGAAAACATTGTGCTCTACAATTAAAATGCAATAGAACTTGGGATTTTTAAATGCCAAGAACAACCAAATGTATAAATATATTTAATAAAATATTAATATATTCATGTATTAGTATATTTATATATTAACAGTATAATAGTCTAGAACAAAGATGAAAAATATCTATAAAACAGGATTGCTGGCAGCCCTTAATATTTCATTTAAATGACAGTTGTCCAAAAAAATATACTTTTAAGAACTATTGGAAAGTTCTTATTTTTCATCACTACAGGATTGCCTGGGAGACTTCATAAGGCAATCCCAGCTTGTATAATACTAAAAAGTACATTATAAAAAATATTTTTTTATAATTTTTTTTTTCTAGAAGAGCAATGATTTTTCAGTCAGAACTTGTGAGATTGATTCCAATGACACATACACAAAGCTATCCTGAACAGAAGAAATCTGTGTTAAGGAAGACCAAACTCAGCCTCTGATTTCTCAAATTCTTGGGAGCATAGTCATGTTTTTAAAAATGAAAATACTCATTCTCTTTATCTCTCTGACATAAAAAATTATCTGTGCATAGTAATGGCAAAACTGGAAGCTGCCATCTACTGATCAACTGACCCAGAGGGGCCAGCACATAAACAGAAATAATCTGTGTTTTTCTACCATCTTCTCTGGACTAACTGGAAGTCACAATGACTTTCACAGAGTAAGTTCTATTGACAAAAGATGACCAAGTAGGACACAGCCAGATGATAAGCTGTTATGCCAGAAAAGATCACAAAGCTGGTGACCTATTCAGGAGCAAAAGAACAAAAGAGAGGAAATTATCTGAGCATGGTGCCCACACAACTCCATACTTTCTGCTTAGTGGCTTAAATATTTATGCACATATATATATGGCACAATAAACTCCAGTCCCAAGCTTTTATCATGTATGGGAACTTTTATGTCTATTGCTCTCATAGGTCTTAAAAGTAGAGTTCAAAATGGACATGTCTAGAGACTTCACTGATTGTTTAAAATATTATTCTGCAGGGCAATGCTGACAATAAGATAATAAGATAAGCATGACTTTGAAATTCCCATAATAAATATTATTTTTAAAAGTATAAATAGATTTTATTTATTTTATCTGAAAATCCTGTAGCTTTGTTAATGCTGCGTAATTTATTCCCTCCAGCCTCAGAGACGATTACCAGCTCCTTTTCTTTTTCTTGTCCTGGACAAGCCATTTAGAGAAAGAAAGCGCTCAGATGCTTAGATGGTTGAAACTTGTTCCAGTTTCAATTTTGGTGGCATTTGGGAAATGATATTGCTTGTGATTATATTTGATGTTATGAAGTTATTTTCATAGCACTCACTCTGAAAATGGCTGTATCATTAGTGAGCCCATCAGTGAGGACGCATCTCACTCTGATGTTTGTAAAACCCTTAGAAAAGATACAGAGATACGACTGTCTAACCTCCAGATGTTTAAATAGCTCACATCCAAAAAACTGTATGAAAAACTCCAGGACCGCCCTGACAGTAGGGTGTGTGCAAGGCTTTTCTGCTGTTAATACTTGCTTCCTTCCCTCCCTGATAATCAGGGCAATAATTTGTTCCTCTGTGAGGCAGGCTGCACTCAGATTTCAGCATGAATTTGAATAAAACCTCTGAGTGTCTCTTCCACTCTGATAGACACAACTGTTAACTTAAGGACAAATCCACAAGTCATGGGATTTGCAACAGGTTCTGAGTAGAGAAGAAAGACCAATAACTAATTATGAAAAAAAATCACTCAGAAGTGATCCAACCCTCTAATCAGAAAAGAAGGAAAAGAAAATTTTCATTGTTTTTTTGCCACTGGCATGAGGAGAAGGATCAGTCCTGTTGTATTCAGCTCAGTGGACATAAACACACCAACATCTGGTCAGATTGGTGGTTAAATGCATAAATGACAGGAGGTGGACAGGATTGCTGCATGCCTGTCTCACAAGGCACATCTCCTACTGCTTGGCATAAGGATGCCTCCTGTCAATGTGCTGCCTGAGTTGAGCTCCACTCTAAGTTGCCTTTCTCTGTCCCATGCCCAGTAAGAGAAACCTGGCTGAAGACTGTGAACTATCTCCCATAGGTAGAGATTTATGTAAATATATATATTAACATAAATTAGAGTGTAGCCTTAGAGATCATTGTCTTTTGGGGTTTAAATGCCCAGGTGCCTTGGAGGATTCCCCTCAGGTGGGCTGGAAGTAATTAACTATTTTTGTGCCTGGGTGTCAGTAAGCCAATGTCTATGACAGTTTCACTAAGGGAAGAGAGACAGACAAAAACTGATCTGGCTGAATACCAAAGCCTGCAGGGAGAGAAAATCTGGGAAAATGGTCCCAATAATTGCTTGCAGCCAGTGTGAGAAACTCATAATCACCTGAAATGTTCAACAGCAATCTCTCAGTTGCTTGAATATTAACTGGGCACTGTTCTGGGAGATCCTGACAGATCTCCTCTTGGCAAGATGAGGCTCCCTGTGTCTTTCATCTCATTATCTCAAAGCACTTTACAGATGCAAAATGATTTGCAAAGCAATTCTCATTATCTACATTGCACAAATGATTAAGGCAAAGGGTAGAGAGACCTCGAAAGTACTCCTGGGTCACTTAGAATGAGGCAAAAAATGTCCTACACCTAAGCAATAAACACTCTTAAAAGCAGAAATCTCTTTGAACTTTAAGGGTATGCCCTTCTCTGCATATCTTGTAAGCAGCATCTGTCTGTGTTGTCCCAAACATGCAGGCAGGCATCGCTTCTCTTTTGCCTGGACATGTTGTACCCAGCTGCTGGCCAGCTGCACCTGGGCCCCAGGACCTTCCCTCTGGGCACTGCAGGACCCACTGCTTCCCAATCCCTCCAGGCCAGACTGAAGATGGGTGAAGCTTGGTGCTTCCTGGTCAGTCAGCACTGCCTCTTGGGTATCCTACACAATGCCTGTGTCATCAGGAGTATTTTCTGTGGCCATGGACACACAGCCAGATCCTTTGCTGTGCAGGAACAGTAGGTATAGAGGGCATCCCAGAAATTGCTTTGTGATTTCTGTCAAAATAATGCTAATAACAGTAAGTAGGAAATCCCATGAATCTGTGCAGACCAGGTCAGATAGTGTCTGTTTGGCACCAGGAGGTGCTGGGTTTTTTTCAATCCTAGAAAGAAAGGCAAAAGCAGTATCAGGAAAGTTACCCATGTTATTAATATCCCACAAAAGGGATAGCAAGTTATCATGTCTTATGCCCCGTCTGATGCTGGGAACCCCCAATGATACAATGTAAGACAGACCTCTGGCCACGCCATGGCACACGGCTCAGACTTCCCATCTGTGGTGAGGTCCACCAGCAGCCATCTTCAGAATTTTTACAGGATTTTCTTAGAAGCAAAGCAACTCTACTTGTCATATTTGCTGTCTGAAAAAAAAAAAAAATGTTTGTAGAAAAACATGCTGCTTCACTTCGGGATAAAGTCAGGAACATTCTTTTGGCATCATGGCTGGTGACGAACAGGTGCTGCCTATGGGCTCTTTGGTTTGACAGGCTGGGTGCATTTATTGCATGGTAAGGGATGAGGCACAGTCCTCAAAGCCAAGTCATCTGTAGTACAGCAAGGCTCAGCACAGGCCTGCACTGCCCAGGTCAACTGCACATGGATGGTTATCTCCTCCCTGTGCAATGGGCTGCCCTGCAGGACTCCCCAGGGCTGTTGTTCAGGTGGTTGTTGTTGCCTGTGGTATAAAGGGGGTAGCAGGCTGTGTCTGTCTGATGAAGTCATTGTTTTGTCCATTTGCCTTTTCACTACACGTCTTTTCAAGCCCTGAAGGTTGACTGGCTCTCTTAGCATGCCAAAACTCAGCTCAAGGTACAAAGGACATCCTATTTCAACAGCACATCCTGCATCAATCTCTGAAATCCTGTTAAGCCTTATCAGTGAAGTGAGCCAGGAATCTCCAGGAGAAGCATCAGCAGCCATGATAAGACCAAAATTCTGCTCATTCAGCTTCACATGAGTAAATGCACTGAAGGGTGTTAAGGCAAATGCTTTCACTTGGTTGCTGCTCACACCTAGCATAGTAAGTATACTTCAGTGGGGATTGTTACCTGTTTAATGGGGGATATACCAAGATGTGTTAGGTTGTGGAAATTCCTTAAAAATGCGTGTCTTTCCCGTATCTATCTGTTGACCCATAAAACTTTAAAGTAGTTTCCTTAGAACACTGATACCTCAGGAGGATTACTGCTTAGATGGTTGTCTCTACATGTAGAAAATGCATTCCAACACAAGCTAAAAACCTTCAGGGAAGGGAGACTTTCAGTAAATGGCAGCTGAGATGTGAGTCCTGCCTACTGTGGCTCAGCTCAAACAGTTCTAGATTTTTAATTTTTTTTGTGCTGCAAATCTAAAAGTGAAATCCAATATACTGTTTGATAGACAGATTTAAATATTTGAAATCACGTAGATTGAATTTGTTGCCATTCACAGCCTGACCATTGTAATTCATAGAGAAATTCAGTCAGGTAATTTCCCCAAAGCTTATTAGCTGATCTGAGTTAATGAATGTGAGGCTTTTGAAGCTCAGATCCACTGTTTTTCTAGGTCAGATGCTCTGGGGTCTGAGAGCAGTTAAAATAAACAGTCCATGCTTTTGTCCTAGCAAGTGCATGAAAAGGTCAAATAGTCATGTTTTCACCAAGTCAGTCTAACAGACCAGTCTTATCTTGTCTTCAAGGTGACACCTTGTAAATTATTTCTGTGACATTATTAACATTTTGAAAAATAATGAAGTTAGGTTGTTTTATAAAGTTTATGCCAGGAAAAAAAAGGCTGACTATTTTAGGGAAACAGTTTTTGAGTGATGTTCAGATAGGTCTTCAAACATATCATGGAAGATTTAGTTGTTTTGAAATACTAGAGAAGAAAAAGGCCACGTGAGGTTTAGATACCATCAGCCTAATTTTTGTCTCAAAATTTAAAGAAAACTTCATCCAGAAAGGTCAAACTCTGCAAGAATTTTTCAAAAGCTGTTCCCTTCCTGAAATAACTAAATGTAAGTTGTACAACAGTTCACTGGGGCAAGCTATGAATCCAGATGGCAGAAACAACAGTTGGAGAAGGACTGGTGATAATTCAAGTGTTTAATTTGTTAAAGGTTTTGCAAATTCAACAAGTGTTTGGATGGAAGTGTTACCCATACAGGGCTCACATAGAAAATGAGCATTACCAAATAATGCCTGCTTGAATGAAGAGATTCCACATTAAACAGTATATTTAAATCCCATCTATGAATGCTCTTTAAATAGTTAAGCAAAGGTAATGTTCGGTTTCTGAGGAGAGCAGATGGAGAGATGCTGAAAAGAAAGAATGGTTCAATCAGTCAGACCTGCAAAAGCTCCATCTCCTGAATCAATTTTTTTTTCCATGAGGATTGCTTTAGTAGCTGTTCTTGCTCATACGGTTCTGTAAGAGCAATAAATAGAATATAAATGCTCTGTAAATAGAATTGTCAGAGCAAACTCCTGTTAGTGGGAACAGCACTGCTGACATTCAGTCCTAGTGCTGCAATCAAAGATGAAAAACCCTGATACTTTGTGCAGCTTGTTACCGAGATGTAATTTCCCTAATTCTGTTAAGTTGAAGGAAAAAAAAAAAAAAAAGAATGAGATAGGAATGACCTGACACATTATGATTAAGGTTATTCTTTAAGTTTGGTGAACTTCTGAAAGATGTCATCAGAAACTGCTTGGGTATGAATACAGGCAAATATCAAAGTGACTGCGTTATCATGTATTTCCACTTATTGTTAAAACCTTCAAGCTTCAGTGAAAGACTATGAAGAAATGGATGATTTCTGCTTCTAGGGTACATGGTAGTTTTCTGGGGTAATAAAAGATTTCTGGTCTATGAGGATCATGAATAGCAAGCAGAACAGATAATCTTGGATGCAGACATTTTATTTCAAGGGAAAAACAGATTTTCTCAAGAGAGAACAGCTGGATGAATGGCCCATTAATAAAACCAGTAATATGATAATTTTGTCCTATAGCGCTAATAATCACATTCTAGATCATTTTTAATTATACAAAGCATGCATTTATGAAAAGGTCACAAGAAAAACTGTTAGCTACTTTATAAATATCATGGATTCTAGCTGTTTATGGTTTTAATAAGTTTTTCTCTCCCAAGGTTAAAGAAATGGCATTAAAGGAACAAATATTATCCTGAGCTGGATTTGTAGGCAGTATTTAACATGGCTTATACCAACTGATCAGTGGCATTGGCACACAGTCTGATACAACAAGAAAAATTTGGTGGTGAGGGCTCACTGTCCACACTGGATGCTTTTCAGGGTGATTTATTTTAGAGAGATGTCTTAGTCTGATCCTTAGACTGAATGAATGGCCATTAGCTGTGCTTCTGCATAATGTCTTCCACCTTTGTTTCAGCTAAGAGGAAACCAGAGGATGTGTTTCAAGACCATTCCACATGATGAACCAAAGCACAGCCAGTCAGACAAGGTGGAGAGCTGCTTTCAATTTTAGTCACTCTATATCTGAAGAAATATGCTGGTGCAGATAGGGCCTGTGACAAAAAATGGGCATATTAGGGGCTTTTTGCCCTAAGAATGTTCAGCTGCATGTAGCATGCCTAATCTGAGGAATGATGTCTATCTACTGGACATAAATTGATGAAGCAAGATGCAATTAAGGTATTGTCTCCAGTGGAATATTTTAAGCTTTACCTTATTCCTTTGCTTGCAAGGACATAGTGTTTCATTTAGCTGAACTGGACATCAGTCAGAAATAGCTTGTTAGGACTTGCTCCAAATCCTGTTTAAGAAAGTGCAAAACCATCTGCAACTGTAGGTACTTCCACATCATGTTACCTGCTTTGGTGGAAACAGAGTGAAATTATTCTGTGATAGTTGTTCACACCATGATTAGGAACACCCGAAATGCTGGGATACATTCTGAGTCCTTGGGTTTGTCCAGACTGAAGTCAGAGGTTTAAAAAGTCTGAGTGACAGACTTCATCAGATCACACCCCATATTCAGCATAATAAACATAATAAATTCAAATATTTAAATCTTGTTAAAGAGATAGTGAACGGAACTTTGTTTAGAGAGTTTTGTAACATAAATTGCAGCTCTTTCTATTAACAGATAGAAGAACTGAGTAGTATTTCACACAATACTAATACTTCCAATCTTTTGCTAGATCAGAGGAACCTGAGGTGATTTAAAGGATCACTCTTCAGGCTCAAATACTTGGAAGTATTTTCAAGGCATGTAAATTTACTTTTCAGAGGGAGCAGCATAATGAGTGGGCATTTAAACTGCACATGTAATGTAAGCACCAAATTCAGCAAAGAGATCCAAAATAATCTCTCCCCACTCTCAAATGCACCTCTAGCATCTCAGTTTTTGAATGAAAGCAATCTCATGCAGGGACGCGCATCGCCTCAGCTGACAGACCATCTCTGTGATGAGCTTCTCTCCAAGGCTATCAGGGAGCAAGAATCTCTGCAGTGTCATGTTTTTGTCTCTTTGCTTCTGCCCACTTGGTGCACTTTGACTGCATTTGAGGAGAATAGTGTGGTGGTAGACTTTTCTTTTTTTTTCTGGCTACCGCATCCTTCCCGTCTGACGGTTGCAGAGCAGTCTCAAGGAAGTTCTGTGCAAATCCCTCCTTGGGTGGTTTGTCGTACTTGGCAATTCAACCTCTGTGTGGATGGCAAAGAGTGAGTTGTGCTGTTCTTTGTGGGATGGTACACTTTTCTTTTTCCTAAAAGAAGAATGACAGTTGCCTAAAAAAGATCATTAATATACATGAAGTTATTCAAATTTTCATGTAGAAGGGCAGACTTAACTATTTGAGCAGTTGGTTTTTTTTCACCAAAAAGGTATTCTGGCTGACTCAAACTTGCTACTTGGCAAAGATAGAAAAAGATTCACTTCCCCTTATTTCAGACCAGGCTCAGCATTTGAAGTCAGTAACAGAGCCGATGAGAGAGTTGAGTTGTGGGGACCGGAATGCAGTTCCCTCCTCTGCACAGTCAGCTCTCAGAAGCAAAGGGTACAGGATATTCTGAACTGTTCCTGAGCAGCTACTTCTCCCCTTTGCACTAAGTAATCTAATATGACATATTTCTTTGGAATGGTAACAGCAGTTTGGGAGTTGTTTACTTTCCCATTCTGTACAGACATTTTTAAGATGAAAAATTAAAATGTTTAATTTCAAAATCACCACAACAAAATGTTTTCACTCATTCAAATTTTTATCTTCAACATCTTCTAGCTTACTGAACAGGGTTCATAAACCTGATGTGCAGAGAGAAATTCTGAATACTTAACCAAATACTCAGGTGCCATAGTAACCAGGCTCACTCCCATACATTTTCAGTTCAGAACACATTAGGGAAGTCACACTGAAGCAGAATCTCAAAGCAGTTCCGCTGTATTTGCATTCTGAGGGAGGGAGGAGTCTTAGCACTTATCTGCCTTCCATGGGCCCAGGACAGTATTTTGATACTATTAAAAATATTGTGTGTTGCTGATGTAATCAGACAGGTTTGAACATGTGCTACGGTCAGATGAAAATGGGTTTAAGGATTGCTTTATGTGAGGGGCACGTTTATGGCAACAGGAGTGTCTCAGCAGCAGTGCTTTAGCCAAGCAGAAAATAAGAAGGAATGTAGGAGATTTTTATCATGAGCTTACTTCTGTATTTTTTTCTGGGTTTGGGGTTAGTGTTGCAAATTCTGCTACAAAATAAGATGTCCTTAAATAATATTTCTGAGCTTGTCTTCTCTTCCCTATATTGATAAGTACTCATAATGTGGATTGGGAAAAGTGTATGCCAGGTTAAAGCAGGAAATGCCTCTGATTTCATGTGACCCATACATCTGCAATTCATAGGTGATCCTGGGTTTCATGGACATGAGCTATGGGATGAAACTAGAAATGACAGTCCAACCAGTGGAGTCATCATATACCCTTAAATATGGCAGGTTTTAAATCAAGAGAAAGCCTGCCAGCAGGTTTAAAATCCAGAAATTGTGGAGCTTAGTTCAATTAGAGGCAGATTTCAAATGGTATTTAGAGCCTTAAATTTATCTGGGCTTATTGAAGCATTTGACAGATGCCAGTGCATTTCACTTTGAAACATCTTGAAGGTCTATTGCACGCCAACAAAAATCATGAACCTCATCAAAGTTTTATGCCAAGGTTCTGCTTGAACAGTTAAAGTAAATGGGAACTAGCATAAATGGGCTAATGAAACCCTCCTGTCAACCACACACTCATGCAAAATCCAACTGTCAGTCACTGACTTTATTACAATTAAAAGAAAATTAGAATTATATGAGACAAGTATAGCAAACCAGAAAACACTGTACCAGAATACTAAAAGGATACTGTCAGCTCTAGCCTTCTAAATTACAAGTATAGACAAAAGCTTTAAGGACTGTCCCTCAGTACAAAAAAAGTCAAAGATACCATCTGTGTACCTGGGGTTCCAACACCAACAATAAAATATCCTCCAAAAATGGGCTTACTGAGCAACTGCTCCCACTGTGTCACAGTAGGAGACAATGACATGCAGACCATGGCAGCTCACCTCTATCTCACCGGAGGATGCCCAGCAAGGGCAGACACCTGAAACAAAGAATCTCATCAATTACCGAAGCAGTACCTGGCTTTCAGCAGCTCAAACAAATTTTCATCACCAGTAGTCTAGACCATATGTGTCGCAGGTTGTCCCTACAGCCAGGTGTGCTTCATAATGTCCCACATACCTTTCTCTTCCACATCTGCGGACCTGCTGGAGGACACCAACATTCCCTATCTGCAGGTCCAGAGTTCCTCACGGTGGGAACTCAGTGGTGTGCAGATGTTGTGTGTACCCAAGTCTTTTCTCCTCCTATGCATTCAGGATATGGCCATGGAGTTTCCATGAGAGAAGACCATACTAGAGACCAAAGTGTGGCTCTCAGAACATGCCTCCATGTCCTCTGTTCAAGTGCAGATGTTGGGAACACACTGAAGGCAGAAGCATCTAAATGACCTTGAAAGCAAATGCTTCAGTAAAGATCGAGGAACTGGACAGATTAACTGTATAAAGAACACCAAGACTAAAAGGAAATAGCAATAGCTGATCTCCAAAGTGATTCAGAAAGAAAGTAAGGAAGCGTATCGTAACTGTACCACAGATAAAGACACGGCAGCTGCTAGAAAAGGAATGGGTGGGACAAATGGACACTACATTGGCACAATGCATGCAATTCTTAATCCAAACAGATAGCCAGAGATTAAAGTTTTCTAGATTCTAGTCTTCGTCCAGCATTTTTCTTACTCTGATTGCTCTGCAAGCTTTTGTTCATAAGAATGGACAAGTTATTGTTTTCTTGTCCACAACAAAGGTTGCCTCAGCCACAGTAAGTATTTTTCTCAGTACAAAGGTTCTCTTGGCCAGGAACTGCAAAGACTCTTGCTGGCTCTTTCCCCATCCCACAATGCTGCCCTTGCTGCTGTTATAGGCTTCTCCTACAAGCTTTCTCACATTACCCGGCTCTCCCTCTTCCCATCATCTCCCGCTCACACATGCAGAGACACCTGCCTGTGTAGGACCATGCTCAGCAAAATTTCTATTTCCAAGTACAGTGAAATTCCTGAGCTGCCTTTGCCTTTCATGTAGAAATAGTGATGGGTGCTTAAAGGGTACTGTTGGCCTTCTGACTTCCAGGGAAGAATTTAATGACTTCTCATAATCACTTTATGTGAAGTGGTGGTGCCCAACAGCTTCAGAAAGTTGTAACACAGACTGCAGTAGCAGATACATCTGACCTTGTCTGAGACGTAAGGATATCTGATAGTGCAGAATTTCACTACTATTCATCCATCTAAACACGCAGATAGGTATCAGGTGGGATCTACAAAAATGCTGGCACCTACATTACTTTTTAAAGCTACCCCTGAGGACCTGATTCAAAGCCATAGTAGTTACAGAGAAATTGCTATTGACTTTATTAGGATTCAGTTGAGATTAATGTTGCACACTTCTTTGCTGCCCTTTGCTGTCTCTGTTCCTGTGATTTGAATTGCTCCCTCAAGGCATTGCAAAAAAAGGATGGAAATGTTAGCAGCAATGCATGGGAAACTGAATACTTGTCCTTCTGATTTTGACACTATCTGTTCAATACAAAAAGAAAAATATTGTTTTAAAACTTCAATGGAATTTTTCATATCTTTTAATGCTGTTACATCTTTTAAAAAATATCTAAACAAATTTTGAAATATGCCAGTTTGTTGGAAAAGGAATAAATATGTATGCCACTTACTTGCAGCCTCACTAACTGGAGTAGGGTGACTGGAAAACTATCCCATGTTCCTGCAGCAAACATCATGTCCATGGAAATCATGTGCAATGATTTGATTTCCACATCACTGTAGAATATAAAAAACCTGCCTTCAGAAAATATTTTCCAATGTATCAAAATGCCTGATGACAAGGAGTTAATGTCAAACTCTCCTTCTCTAGCTTTTCTAGGCATCAAACCAAATGCATTAATTAAAACATAACTGTATCGAGCCGCCTGCAGAGCAAATAAGGGGAGAAGTTTTTGTTGGGTTGATTTTTGGGTTGGTTTTGTTTTAGTGGGGGCGGGTTTCTTGGTTGGTTGGGTTTTTTTAAGGGTATGTGACTGGAAAATGTCTGAATTGGGCAGCAAAAAAAATACTAAAACAGGAAGATGGAATCATAAACTAAGAAACACGAGCCAGCTATTTTACAATTTTGTTGTGTTGGAGAGAGGAGAAGGATAACAAATTGAAAGCAAGTGTAGTGGTGCATGATGGGTCTGCAAAGGTGAAGAGATAATTTTGGATTTAGAAAGCTTAAACCTGTGATGAGTAAAGAGGAACAGTGTGTACAGAACTGCTCTGTATCAAACCTAATGTCTGCCCCAAGCTCATTGCTATGACCTCTTACCCACAGTGTCACTAATGTGATTGAAGACCTTTTTCCAGCATCATCTCTACTAGCAGATGAGAACTGGCTGCAGAAACTCTGATCAGAACATGTTAGCAATGCATATGATTTGGTTTTCTTCTTCCAGCTGCACAGGTAATCTTTCAAGTTGTCTTTTCCTTATATATTTAAGAAAAAACACAGTTTCTTTTGTGCAAACATCTAATCTTCTCTCAGCGATAGATCTATGAGGTTGTTAAATTACTTGAAAACAGACATGTCAGCTTTTCTAAAGTGTGGACCTTCATCAAGAACATTTAGCTTTCTAAGAGTAAATAGAAGTTTGTGCATTTTTTGATTTGCTCTTTGACATATAATGTTAATAACAGCAATGCTAACTTCCTCTATCTACTATGATTTTAGGGATTATAAGTATTGAGAAAGGTTTCAATACCATGACTGGATTTGCCTCGGGTAATTGAAAGATAAATCCTGCTCTTCCAGAGCAGATGAACTCTGTACAACCTCTCCAGAGGCTATGACCTGCCTGAGGAAATCAGATGCAGAAGGGATTCACTCACAGCTCTTTTTGAAGGCATGCAGCAGCTATTTTGTGGAGTCAGAATTAAAGTCTGCTTTGTTAAGGATGTATTTGAACATGAGATTTTCCAGAGCAAAGTTCAAGTGGAGAAGTGCAATTGAGGTACTTTGACTCAGATCAAGGTGCTGTAGAGGTACGGGCAGGGAGGCTCACACCCAGGTCAGGTTACTGGGCGACAGTGACAACATGGTCAGGTTGGTGGGAGCAGGACGGCCCCAGGTTCTGTGGGAAGATGTTTCCATAGGGCTCACTAAAGTCCCAGTTCTAACACCCACCAATTTCCTTCAAGACTGAGAAGGTGCTGTAATGGAAAAGATGCTGATGGACATGAGACCTAATCGGGTAAAGTAGGTGGAAGGCCTCTAGGTACTGCCTCTATTAATCATTGCCATTAAGATGTAATTCCTTCAACTTTTTTAAACTTGAGAAAATTGCATTTAATCTATACATAGGCTGAAGACCTCTTCTGGTGACATTCTTTGTTCTTAATATGCCAATTTCAGTCTAGTATCAAAATCTAAAGTTTCTCAAAACTGCTAAAATCCTCTCAAAAAGTCATGCTTTTAGGATGCACTCTTTCCCTAGTCCTCCCATGGCCTGATTGAACTCAAAGCTTGTTGATTCAACTTTTCACATACTAAAATAATTAATATTAATTAATATTAATTAATTAATTAGTATTAATCCTGTAGTACAGATCAAGCAGTGTGCTCCTAGCCTGTATTAAAGTGACCAAGGTGAAATTAGACTGCACTCTGGTCATTTACTTCAGGGCAAACACCTTCACATGAATGAAACATGTAGGAAGTGTTGGCATTAGCTGTTACATGCCTTCAAATCCTCTCCAGTAGGTTAAAAATTGGCCGGAAGGTCAAGCTTAAGTGATGAAAATCTTATGAAATCCTCTACACTGATAATTCAGAATTTATTTACACTAACAGCTGGATCACATGCAGCAACAAATCTGAAACATAATGCAATTCTCTAGTGTAGGTATTCCTACACAACACTGTGACACATAACCATGCAAATGAAAAATTACTCAAACCACTGACATAAAAAAGAAAATAAAAGATTAAACATGAATTTATGCAGAAGGAGATAACTGTTTACTTGTAGAAATGACAAACCAATGCTGGCAGCTAATGCAATGGTTTTACTGGAGTGAGATGAAGAAATGTGTCTGAATATGCAATACAGGTGTGTGTCTTCTGCATCACTGTAGAATGGCATGAAGCATTTAATGGGTGTCCTTTTATTTAATGCATGTGCACAAAAAATATCTCATGCTGGATAGCTAGCATGAGCTATTTTGTCATCTAAAATGAGAACAAAACATAATGACTAAAGAGAATATCGATATTTGAGATTAATGTTGAGTCAGCTTGTTTGCTGTGCAGAAAAAGTTCCCTGTAAAATACGAAGTGAAAGTGAAATAAGGGAGGAGAACAATGAAATGTGTTATGAAAAATAGGAAGTAAAATTGTTACGTCCTTGTGATGGGTGGGCAGGTATAGGGTGATGAGCAGACAGGGGAATGTGAGGACAGAGGAAGAACTAACAGTCTCAACAGTACTCTTTCTCAAGAACTGAATACACCAAACTCATATTCCAATCTTCCAGTCATAGAATAGAATGGCTTGAGGTGGAAGAGGCCTTATAGATCACATAGTCCCAACGGCCCTGCCATGGGCAGGGACACTTTCCACTAGACCAAGTTCCTCAGGGCCTCATCCAATCTCTCCTTGAACACTTCCAGTGATGGAGCATCCATAATTTCTCTGGGCAAGCTCTTCCAGTGTCTTACCACCTGCACAGAAAGGATTTCTACCTATTATCTGATGTAAACCTACTGTCTTTCAATTTGAAGCCATTCACCCTTTTCCTGACACTACACACCCTCGTAAAAAGTCCCCCTCCATCTTTCTTGTAGGCTCCCTTCAGGTCTTGGGAGGCCACAATTAGGTCACCCCAAAGCCTTCTCTTCAGGCTGAGCAATCCAAATTCTTTCAGGCTTTCCCCATCGGAGAGGTGCTCCATCCCTCTGATCATCTTAGTGGCCTCCTGTGGACCTGCTCCAACAGGTCCATGTCCTTCCTGTGCTGAGGACCCTGGAGCTGGATGCAGTGCACTGGGTGGGGTCTCACCAGAGAGCAGCAGAGGGGCAGAATCCCCTCCCTTGCCCTGCTGGCCAGGCTGCTTTGGATGTAGCGCAGGACATCTTGGCTTTCTGAGCTAGAAGTCCACATGGCTGGGTCATGTCCAGCCTCTCCTCCACCAGCACCCCCAAGTCCTTCTCAGCAGGGCTGCTCTTGATCTGTTCATCCCCCAGCCTGTATTGATACTGAGGGTTGCCCTGATCCAGATGCATCACCTTGCACTTGGTCTTACTAAACCTCAAGATATTTTCATAGGCCCATTTCTTGAGCCTGTCCAGATCCTTCTGGATGAATCCTGTCCTTCAGGAGCAACAACTGCACCACTCAGGCTGCTGTCATCTGAAAATTTGCCAAGGGTGCACCCAATCCCTTCACCTCATGCTCCTTTATGCAATGTTTCTTTTGGCCAACATGTATTTTCCATTCAGTTATACTACAAGAAATTTTCCAATTCTGTCCCTGAAAAACAGTTGCATTGTGTAAGTACAGTGCAACAGCTACAGTGCTCTGCTCTAGGCATAATAACATATTGCCAGGGAGAGACAAGACACAGAGGGAGAGGGAGAGAAGGAGAGAGAAGTTGTAAATTATTTTAGTTATCAGGAATTTATGAACAGGAGTTAATATAATTTTAGACTTTTCCCCCTACACAATATTCAATATATAACAAATCACAAAAAATCAGAGTCAAGGATACTTAGAGGAAGACTTGGAAATGAGAGGGAAAGAACCTTGTAAATTCACAAGGCAATGAGGTATTAAGTGCTCTTTGCATGTTATCCTGATTTGTTCATCTTTCATTTAAGTGGTCTTTGGATCTGGAGATTTTCCTGTGTCCTTTAATCACTGTTCTGGTCATTCTTCTCAAGCTTACACTCAGAGAAATGTCAACCCTTACCTCCAGACAAAGAGAACTAATTAACAGGATTGCCAATGAGGCTTAGGCTCTGTTATGCCAAGTTTGCCTTAAAGTCCTCTCTGAGCCCTCTGCCCTGCAGCAGAATCAGAAAAATCTGTGTGGGTAGGTATGAGAACATTGTTGAGCTTGGAGGCCAAAGCTGTGAGCTTTATTTTTCCCAAAGAAACAACATTAGAGAGCATTTGTGAGTCTGCAGCAGGCTGTCTCATGAAAGGACAGTCTAAACTGGAGAGCTGGACAAGGTAGAGGCATTGACAGCATCCTTTTCTAGCACCATTCCCCCACCCTCACTGCAGGATCATATGGAAGGAAGGGCATCTCCCCTGGAAATCCCTGGGGACAGCCTGGCTCCTCCTGGTTAAGAGGGAGCTGCTTGTGGCAGGATTTTGGGTTTTGGCACTCTGAGCTTCTCCCTCTTAATTCTGGCTTGCTGGCCAGCTGCCCACAGAATGGGCAGTTGGAGCATCTGCTCTTTCCCTTTGTTGCTCCTTCAGTCCTGTTATCACCCACACTAGCCTTTCCATGAGAAACTAGAAGAGGAGAGCTTTTATTTTTCTTTTGGGAAAGAAGAACTGGCCTGTCCAAGGGAATGAAATATTTTCTCAGTATACATTAGTAATCATTCATTGTGTGTAAAATCAGTAATATAAGAAAAATTTTAAGAACAGTGCCAGACTGGGATTGTAAATTAATTTTTTTTGTTCCTAACAATTTTAAGAGATTTTTGAGAAAATGTGTTCCTTTTGTGCTCTTAGGTTCCTCTTTCTTCAGGGTTAGTTGTTTATTTAGCTTGTTTAAGAAGTGCCATTTCTTGAAGGTTTTTCTTCTCCTTTCAATACTGAAACCACGGTCTTTCTGTGAGATTTATTAATTAGTTTTGGCATCCTGTTGACAAAAATTTGAAACTGGGGTTGTTAGTAGAATCCTGCTGTTGTCCATGACATTAAAAATTATTCTTGTTTTGTTTTGGTTTGTTTTGTTCATTTTTTTAAGTGGAAGGTTTTTAGATGTGTCTATATGTATATATGCATATATACACACACATATACAATATACATATATGTAACAACTCTGGGATTTTTAGAGTCTCTGATCAAAGGGGAGAGCATCAGAAGGCCTTAGCTGCTGCAAAGCTGAGCTCCACCACAGCTCCTCTTTGCAGAAGTGGTTGCTCCTCTTTCCCTGTCACTTGCAGAGCTGCCCCCCTGACGGCAGGATTTCTGGGACAAGGGATAGAGCCAGAGAGGGTGCACATCACACCTCAGAGCCCATGCATGTGCACACATACAGCCACATCAGTCTCAAGAAAATTCAAACCCAAATATGTTTGTAGTACAGAAAATTAGCATTTCTGCCAGGCAGTTTCTGGGACTGGGTCTCACATCAAAGCAGGATTTCATTCACAGTCATCCATGGGAAGCTGAAGAAGAGTGTCTGGGAGGAAGCAGTACCAAGAGGGAATCTGTTGTCTTTGATTTACTCCTTAAATGCATGAGGCAATAGTATCTGAGGAGTATCTTACAGCATTGATCCTGGCCTTAAAAATGTCATAGGAAACATTGCCCATGCTTGTGACATGATTCCTTTTCTTACTTGGAACAAGTGAGAAAATAGGATATGTAGGGTGGAAGATAAGTATTAGACAACTAAAGTAATCTCATAACTTATTCTTTATGTAAATCACTTATTCTAGGACATGTTTGTCCAATCTTTACAAAACTTTGAGTTATCCTTCAAAGTGCAGTGTGTCCCTCTCCCAGACATCACTGGGCTGAGCCAGCATGCCAACCCACAATCCATGCCAGCATCCTCACTCTTCCCTCTCTCTTTTCAGATCCAGTTGAGGTGCACATCAAAACCAAAACTCAAGATGGTCACACACATGAGGGGCTTCTTTTCTCATGCTAGATGCTAGAATAGGTCTTGTGTGGAACTGCAAAAGGTACCCAAGGCAAAACAGCAGAAAAGGTGGTTTCAGTGATATTACAAGGGTGGAAGATAAAGCCACTAGTTTTTGCTCCCTTTTTCATCCCCTCTTTGACACGCTGGTGTATAAGTTTTCTGGCATTAAGTACAGGCTATACATCACTTTGCCTTCTGCTTCTTGCAGCAGCCCAAATTTCTGGCTGATTTTCAAAGACAAATAGTCAAGCTCTAGGACTTTGATGAACCAATGCCACTGCTGCCTGAGGTGGGTTTTAGGACAGTAAAACACATTCTGTCACAGTGATGCTGTGGAACTTCTGAGAGGAACATGCAAGGTGGGAAACTACAGGGAAGTACGGAAAGACTTTGATATTTCTTTTCCAAAAAGGAGCAAGGGTCAATAAAATTCTTGCTTTGGAAGTTCTTTCTTTTGCATCATAAATAGAACTTCATGACAGATAAGCAACAAAGTGGCTTAGTGATTAAGTTTTTCCTAAGTTAATACTAGAACTAAAAGTAAGTCTTAGACCAAGGTAATTAGGTTAAGAAATTTTATTATTAAGAGAATGCAGGATTCAGCTGCAATGTTTAAGAGCATAATCTTATATGAATATAATCCTTCCATATAGACTTGTGGAACTCAAATATTCTCAATTATGGCAAAGAATCATCTGGAAACCAGCCAACAAGAATATAAGCTAAAACTTCTCTTGTTCTATGTTTCAGGAAATTTCCCTTTGTTCTTCTACACTAAAAGCATTTTGTGGGAGATAAGTTAGAAATCAGATTTCCATTATTTCTTCAGTTAGCAAAGCAAAAGCATAAAAAATTGTGGCAGGAAAAGAAGGCATATTCACAAAGGACTCATTGACAGTTTTGCTCTTAAGTTAAAAACTACTCTGTCTGTGGGAAAATACAAGACTGGGCATGTGTGGTTTTAATCAACACATAATTCCAGACCTTCTCACTCTTGTGTAATCTTAATAAAATACTGATAAGACATTTGCTACCAGAGTTGAAGATATTACTATGGGGAGGATGACATAGATAAACCACATAGCTAAGACAGTGCGACTAGAACTCAGCTTGTAAAATGAAAGAAAATATTCAGAAAAATATTTAGAAACTAGAAGTGGAAACCTTCCATTTTACAGCTTGCCAGCTTTTCCAGAATTATATAAATCTATTATCACTCTTTCAGTAATGTCATTGCTAGAAAAAGACTGAAGCTTTTATTTCCTCAAATGTTTCTGAATTCGCATCAGTAAAGATGGTTTTGATTTTTTGGGTCTTTCTCCTTAAAAAAAGCTCACGTTACCTAGAGATGCTTACGATCAAAATGTTGCCCTTAGCAGTAAGCAGAAACAATAAAGGAAAGAAAACAAAGAGAGACAAGGCAATGGATTTTCATCAGTGGCTATTCTGGTAGAGTCCTTTAGTTCAGGACTGAATATCTTGAACAAAGATTCTGTCCCACCAAAACAAAAAAGCCCTAACCACCTTTGTTTTCAGAACTTAGTAGGACTTCCTACTGTCTTGTACTTTGCACACCCAAATTAAAAATTTCTCACCAAGTACATATTTGATTCTTAATTTTGGCTATTTTTATAATTAAATAATCCCATAAATAAAAACTTCTAAGTGCTCATTAACTAAGGAATCCATGCTGGTTGCTTTCAGAAGTTGGATATACAGATTCCCTTTTTAATTTTAGCAGCAGCAGATGGATATAGTAGAAAGAATTTCACTTCTCTGTGGTTTATTTTTATCACTTATACACCTAGAGATAATGACAGAATAATGTGTTTGGACACACAGTCTGTCTTCCCAAATTAGGAGGCTAACTTCCATATATATTCAATGAAGTTGAGCTCATCCAGAGGCAACTAAGAGTAATTATAACCAAAATGATCTGAATATCTTCTTTGAAGTAAATGGAGAAATTTGGCCTGTGGCTGATTTTTTTCAAATATCATAGGGCTCATTTCTACAGGCAGATACTTTCAGAACAAGATTGAGGAAATGAAAAGGCAGGGTTATTCAGAAGACAAAAAATAGGTTCACTGTTCTAGAGGGCCTATTGACCCCCAGTGTGAACTACTACACAATGTATTTTTAAAGATGCTGTTATAAAGTTCCTTTATGGAATATCATGTTTGCTACATAGCACCCCAATTTTTTTCAGAACTAGAGACTAAACAAGCTATGTTGAAATCAGATCTGCTTTGATTTAAGAAGTCCCTTCAAATATAAATTTTTCTCACAGGAGAGGCAGCTGCAAGTTCCTCATATATCAGTTCTCAAAAATAGAGATCAAAGTGATCAGAGAGGATTTTACAGTCATATAAACCTGTGCTGTAAGTATAGATGTTTCTTACCAACTTCCAGTGATTATTATTTTTGTGCCTAATTACTAATGATAGTAATGTAAATACCACTTTTTTTTCCTGACAATTCCACAAGAACTGTAAAAATTAAATTAATTTGCCAGTATTCTTCCTCTTATCTCCTCTTGCTGCTTCTTCCACTCCATGAGTGGTCTTTCCAGGCCACATAGGCTAAATACCAAGTCTAGCCATGGTCTGTTACAATCTCTGTAAGGAAGTAGCAAGTGATGAAGAACATCTTTGGTCATCACAGTGAGTGATCATAGTACATCAGATACTTTGATATCCATGTGACATGGTTATTTAAGACCAACTCGCTGCACACGTAAGCCTGCAGGAGCAGCCACCTTGCCTACGTGAAAGTGTTCTCTGTGCAAACACCTACAGAGCTAATGGAGAAAAATCCTACTTTTGGGTTGCAATTAAAATATTTGCATCTTGCATCCCTCTTAAACTCCTTCATTTGGATGAGGTATCCATAAAATGTCTCTATGATCTCACCTCTGAAGGGAGAATGACACATAAACCTTTTAATGCAGCTGTAGAAGTCTACTTTTAAATTGGCCAAAAATTCATAGTTCCTTCTCCTAACTGACCTCACACCAAATCACAAGCTATACCATCACAAAACCCTGATATATAGAAACCTCAGGACTCTTCAGTGTTTTGTTATTTGGACATGCTACACCAACCAGGCAAGCAAGCTCCAAGCTCTGCCAGAGAGAAGTACACAACAAGCTGTGAGGGAGCACAGCTGGGGCAGCTCACCTGAACTGGCCAAAGGGATATCTTCTACCACAGAATGTCATGCCCAGTACATAAACTGGTGGATTTACACAGAAAGGGATCTGATAGTGGTTGGGAGACAGGTTTTGCATCAGTAAGCAGGTGATGAGCTACTCTGTTGTGCATCACTTGTCATTCATGGGTTTTCTTTCTCTCTCTCTCTCCTCCTTTTTTCTTATTATTTTTGTTACTGTTTCAATATTATATTTTACTTCATTACAGCTACTAAACTGTTCTTATCTCAACCAGAAAGTTTTACTTTTCTGATTCTTCTCCCCATCCCACCAGGGTGGGGGAGAAGTGAGTGAATGATTGTGTGGTGCTTAGTCACCAGTTGGGCTTAAACCACAACATCCTCCCAAGTCACCCAACGTTGCTTTCACTGGCCATAAACTTTCTTTTTTCTGCCTTAGCTCCAGAGGAAGATCCCTGGTCAGCCGAGCCAGCCTTCTGCCTCACTAGTTTGACTTCCAACATTTTGGAATTGCATGCTCCCATTCTCTGAGAAGGTATTGTTTAAAATGTAACCACACTGATGGATCCCAGCATCTTCAAAACAATTTTCCTAAGGGGCCTTACAGACTAGTTCCCTGAGCAGCCTGAAGTCTGCTCCTTTCACATTCAGTTACGCTGGCTATTTTCCTCCTGTCATCAGATATTTTAAATTCAACTGCTTCATGGTCCAAATAGTCCACCAATCACCAATTCACTCATGAGGCCTTCTTGTCAGCAAGCAACAAATCAAGGAGGATACCTTTCCTAGTCAGCTCTCTTAGTACCCACATCAATTTATACTCATTGCTACTCATCTCATACCCATACTGTGCATGCTCCTCAACAGAACAGGATAAAATACCTCTCCTCTCAGCCTCAGAAAGGCTAAGTGACCTGGTGTTCCTGCCCTGATCAGTGAGGCTGAGAAAGAGGATCTGCTCCAAACATATATTTTGTGGGTGGGCAGAGGGAGTTGGTGTGGGAGTAACTGGGGAATAGATGTTCCTGTTTCAAGAATTACCTTATGGAGAGAGTCACATTACAGATCATGTTGTCATATTTAGAGATACAGATTGTTTAGGCTTAAAAACAAAACCACCAGAAATATACATTATTAAAATATAACTGTAAAACTCCCAGTTTTTAACCAGGTCTCATCTTTTTCCTACTTCTGTATTCAATCAATAAAAATGTTGTGACAAATTGATAGGAAAAAAACCTTCTTATCTGTAATATTATTATATGAAGTTTCTTTTCTTGTGTTTCTTTTTTTTTCTGTCTTGTTGCCTACAAATAAATAAAAAAAGCTACTTAAAGAAAGGACCAGTCAGAACACTTAGGTAAGGAAATGCAGGTGGCATCTGAAATAAACACGTTTAAAGCAGTTAACAGTGACAGTTCCCCATCAGCCAGAGATGTCACCAAGACTAGTTGTCAGAAAAGAAAAAGGGCTTTGAGCAAGAGGGGAGAAGCTGCCCAGACTGTTGCAGGCAGAAGCACCTAGCAAGGTGAAAATGTGCTGCTTCTCCCAAAACAGACATCATCACACCAAGCAGAGAACCTGCCTGTGTCACACTCAGAGGTTTAGGCCGCCCTTACAAAAGGTTTAATTTGAAATACTGTCATGTGCTCAATGAGTCTGTACTGTGAAAGAGTGGGGAACAGACACAGGTGTTTATGTTTCTTCCCTTTTTCAGGATGTCCTTAAAGTCAGACCCATTCTTATCTCAAGTGTTTAGTGGTGGCCCATCAGTTGCTGTGGGAGAGGGACCTGCCTGGGGAACAAGGAGATGAAGGAGGGCTTAAGGCTGCTCTGGAGAACCACATCACACCTAAAGAAACAGTGGGAAGGATGCTTTCCTTGTGTGACTTGATCTTACATGCTTTACACTTCCAAATTCTGTCTATGTTTTCTTCTGGGGACAGGTAGTATGTCCTCAGGCGCCAGCCCTGGCTGGAGCTGCTAACACCCAGCTGATACAGAAGGAGTGGTCACTCAGGGCTTGGGTGGAAAAGGTTCTCCAACTGATAGTATAACATTAGAGAGGAACCCTGAAGTCTTCAGGGAGGAGCCAGCTCAGCCAACAGCCCAAAACACAGATGAAAGGTAAAGTGAAAAAGTTATTTAGAAATAAGCAGTAAATGCTTCTGAACTTCCACCATGCTCTAGTATAGGTGCATGTTCCTCCTTTCTTACCACCTTTTCCACTTTCTCTTTTTTTCTTTTTACCCTCCTTTCTTTCTCTATTCTCACTTCCTCCTTGGTTTACTAGATTTTCTCCATCTGCTTTGTGCCTATTCCTCTACCTCTCTGCTGTCCTGCTCCCCATTCTTGCTTTTACAAAGCAGCGTGCAAGCCCTACTGAACTTGATCTCACATACCTTCCCATTTTAGCATCTTCCCTTGCTTTACAGCGATCAGTGCAAAGCAAGCTGCATGTCAACTAAATATCTGTTCTGGCAACAGTTTCTGTTCAAACTTATCAGAGTACAAGTGAATTATTGGATTTCAAAGTAATAGTTCATTTCATTTTGGGATTTAACATCAAAGAGGTTTATCTTCCATGCTACGACAGTTTCTGCAAATGAAGTTCGGAATCTTTTGCTCAGGATATTTTGGCCTTGTGCATCATAACAATGTTCACAGGGAGAGTAAAGCTAAACAGTTTCTTGGAGAAGCTTGTTGTAAGCCAGCGAATTGCT
>VXBT01007373.1:107917-170406 GCA_013400235.1 Oriolus oriolus | reverse complement strand
CCAAACAAGCCCCTGGGAGCAGCTCCAGGCACGGATGGTTTTGTGGGATCATCAAGGTGAAGCCAAGGATGCCACGTCCTCCTGCCATGCAAAGAAAATTATTTATTAGCTCATTCTAGCACTTCCAGGTGATAAAGATTTGCAGGCAGGGGTGACTTTGAACAGACTTTATGGAAAATCCAGGATTTCAAATGATGCTGGGATTTATTAGGTGCGCCGCAAGCGCCCCAGAGACCTCAGGCTTTTCTTTATTCCTCCTTTCGTGTTGATCCCTGTGGTTTCCCGCTCAGGAGGGCACCTGGGTTCCTTCCTTGGATCAGCTGTGTCCTGATGCTGAGTGTCCTCTCCTGGCAGGCCTTGGCACCATTCCATCACCAGTGCCCAGCATTCCTGCAGGGCCAGGGCCAGACCCTCAGCCAGGGCCTCTGACACTCTTCCCATTCCCTGCCTTCCAGGGAACATGGAAAAATCATGGAATCATGGAATGGGTTGGGTGGGAAGGGACCCTAAAGCCCATCCAGTGCCACCCCTGCCATGGGCAGGGACACCTCCCACTGTCCCAGGCTGCTCCCAGCCCCGTCCAGCCTGGCCTTGGGCACTGCCAGGGATCCAGGGGCAGCCACAGCTGCTCTGGGCACCCTGTGTCCTGGAAATGGAAGGTGACCCTGCCCCTGGCAGGGGTTGGGACTGGATGAGTTTAAGTTCCCTTCCGACCCAAAGCATTCCATGAGTCTGTGAAGCAAACAGGAAGCTCCAGACTGCTAAAATAAAAAAAAAAAAGGGAAGAAAGGAAGACTATAAAACAACTGAGGTGGGATTTTCCTTCTCTTCCTCTCCTCACGTGGCCTGCTGATCACGTTGTCACCTGGGGCAGCATGGAATCGGTCAGCCTCAGCAGCAGGAAAAATCGGGAATGTTTTCCAGGCTGCTGGCATGAACACAGCCCCTCGGTGGGAACAATGGGCCTCTGATGACCAAATATCCAACAACAGCAAAACTTACCCAAACTACTTCCAGCTGCCTAAAAATTCCGTGTCCAATCAGCCAATGATTGCTAATGGAGGATCCCCATCTCTGACAGGGGATTCATCCCACCTGGCTGTGCATCCCACAGCAAGTCCCTGGGATTCTGCACAAGGCTGGAAGCACCCAGCCCCCTGCAATCACCGCAGCAGACAGATGCTCATTACTTCTCTTGAAATCTCTATTTTTCATAAATTTCATTTTCGCTGTTTGCAGCTTGGGCTCGTTCCCAAATAAAGCAGGCAGTGATTGAGCCTGGCTTTATTGCTCCCACAATCCAAATTACAGCCATTATCCCAATCTCCCCCCTGCAATTATCCTCAGCCTGCACATTCCATCTCTTTATCCAGACAGACTTTGTGCTGATGGAAGGTGACAGACGGGCAGCGGGGAAAGCAGCGAATTCTCTCTGAGCAGCAGATCCAGAGCTGCTGCTCCAGCCCCTCTTTCTGTTCTCAGGATGCAGCTCCACGTTATTCACCAGCTCTCAGGGACACGAGATAATCACGCTGATAAGAGGTGGCCTCTTTGAACCTCAGCTGTTCCTCCAAGGATCAGGATTCCTGAATTTCTTCAGCCCTACTCCACTGTCCTGCAGGCTGGGCTGGGGCAAACCTCCACTCCATGGACATCTTATCCAGCAAGGTGGGGTTTTCCTGCTCCCTGGAAGACCCACCTTGAACCTTCTGCAGGTGAATTTGCTGCCTCAGACATTCTGAGAATCTTTCTGCCTCAGGACTTGCACAGAGACGGGAAACACAGGTGTAAACCCCAAATCTGCAACCCCACGGATAGCAAAAGTCTCAGTGAGGTTCTGGTCCTTCTCAGCTGCCTTGAAATCACAGAATCCCAGGATAGTTTGGGTTGGAAGGGACATTAAAGCTCATCCTGTCCCACCCCCTGCCATGGGCAGGGACACCTTCCACTATCCCAGGGTGCTCCAAGCCCTGTCCAAGCTGGAATGTGCTGGGCTTGTTGGTTTTCTGCCTTAAAATTCTCCTTGAACACCATTTTCTCTTATTTGCCTCGCAGGGTGACACAACCACTGTCAGGAGGCTGTTCTTCAGCTCAGGACATCTTCCCAAATCCCAGACTGGTCCTTTTGGAGGAGAACTACCAAGATTTGGTGGAATTAGCTCCAGTCAAGTGAGTCCCAGTGGGATGGGAGTGTCCTGGCCCCACATCCTGGGATGCAAAGTGCCCATTGCTGGTGCGAAAGGCCCTTCCTGCAGCACAAACATTCAGCTCCAGTTTCACCCCACATCCTAAATTCTGAGCTATTTGGGGGGCAGCTTCTACAAAATAAGAGGAAAGCCCCTATTTTTTTCCCTCCCAGCTTCCTTTTCCCAAAAATCCACCTGAGAAGCAGTGAGAGCTTCTCTGGGAAGGAGAAGCTGTGCCGAAGAAGAGGAAATAAATACCCAAATTCTTGCAGGCTGGGTGAGTATTTTTGATTTAAAAACAAAAGGTTGCTTGGTGTTAAGAGCTGCCATTGTGTTTCTGTTTACACTCTCCCTGCTGGCTCCCACATCCCTGTCCTTTAAGGATGTTCAAGAAGGGATTTTTGGGTAATACAATTCCCCTGCCTCACGATGGAACAAGGGAGACACTTGAGTCCTGTCTTTGCTACAAGGGGGATCAGTGAAACTGCTCTGCCTTCCCTGACAGCAGAACTGAGAGGGAGAAGCTCCTGCTGGGGGGAATTAAAACTCCACAACAACAATCCTGGGCTCTGGGCAGGATTCCAAATGGAAAAGGCAAAGCGACCTGACAGACTTCGTGAGCTGCACTGACAACTCAGGTAAGGGAACTTCAGGAGCAGAATAAACTGATCTGAAATACTCTGCTCTGATCTGCATTTCAAAGTAATTCTGTGAAATGTCCAGCCTGGTAAGAGGGAACAAACAAATAATCTCAAGAAGAGAAACCACTTTCTGTCGTTCAATTCAAAGGTTAAATGTGTCGAAATCCACTTCTGTTTAATTCTAAGTTGCTGGGGTGATCCAGCTCCCTGCTGAATTCCTCTCCCTGCAGGAGGATTTTGGGACAATATCCTGATTATTCCACTTGAGACCAAATACTTAATTTGGGGGGTAGGATGATCCTGCATCTCCAAGGGATGTGGAAGCACAGGAGACACCTTCCCTTTTTGTTCCAGAGAGCAGAGCATGAGTGGGACAGATTCCCTATAAACACAGAACAGATTCCCCATGGATCATGGAACAGATTCTCCATGGATCACAGAACAGATTCCCCCAAAACACAGAACAGATTTCCCCTGAAACACGGAACAGGTTCCCCATGGAACACGGAACAGATTCCCCATGGAACACGGAACATATTTCCCCTGAAACAAGGAACAGATTCCCCATGGAACGCAGGGACATTGTCCCCGTTTGGACACCATGTGGGGACACCACTCCAGGCCTTGCTAATGCTGAATGTAAGGGGCTTTGGGTGTAAAACGATGCAATAACTTTGCAGGTTCATTTTCCTCCAAATGGCCCAAACCAGAATAAAACTTCTTTGTTTTTAATCACTAAAGTGGAATTGTTTCATTTTTCTTTTTGGCAAGGAAACTTGAAAACATCTGCTTGGGTTTGGAGCAAATTGATTTTTTTTTTTCACTTTTTAACTCGGTAGTTGAACTGAAAAATCAATTATTCACTCAGCCTTCCTCCCAGCACATGTCCAGGAGCAGGAACTGTGGGTTTTGTTCAATAGCAGCTGCTCGGCAATCGGAGCAAATGAATGTTGGGATAACAGGATTACCTGACTCTTCCTGTCTCATCTGCAAAATCCAACCAGGACTGCAGGGATAAATCCCAAAGGGTTTCACTTCTTGGTGTCCACTGAGCCAGTTTGGCTGGATACACAAAATGGGATCTCGGCTTTGATCCTGATGGCTCCTGCTGTCATTGCTGGGTTTCCAGCCACGGTTTTAGGATGAACAGAAGTTTCCTTGGACGAGATAACGAGATTCCCTGGAGAACTCAGATCATTCCTGCCTCACCATGTCACAGCAGTTTCCAAAGGGAGGAGATTAAATGGGAAGTTCTAACGACTGTAATTCTGTGTCATAATGAGAAAAACAACTTCATCGAGGGCATGTTTCCAAAGAAACAGCTCTGCTGGCAAGAATTCTCCTTTCAGGCATCCCAAATTCTGCTGTCCCTCATGTCCCAGCAGTGGTGGAAGTGTCCAGTTCACAGCTGGCCTGGTGCTAAAGGTTTGGCTGTCCAGGAGGTGACAGGATCTGCTCTGAAAGCTCTGCCTCCATCACCTCATTACTGGAGAACACAACCATGGAGAACTCGGGGAAAATGCAGGATTCTCACTCATTTCCTTTCTCCTGAGAGGATCTAACGAGTGCAGAGGGTCCAGAGAGACCCTCCCTGGTTGGTGTTGGAGGTTTTCTGCTTCCTCTGGGTGCTTTGTAGGTGATCCTGACCCTGAGATTCCACAGGAGCCCCTGATCCCCTGCAGTGCCTGAGTCTCCCGCACACAACATTCTCCCTGGATGGATGTGGGACATGGGAAAGGCAGGAACGATGCCTCAGTGCCCTTCACCCTTCTCATCTGGTGCTGGGCTGGAGGAGGTGAGAGACAAAGCCCAGGTCTCTGAATCTTGGCCCAAGTCTGTCTCTGGTGCTGTTCTGCCAGTTGATGGGGGCGATCTAAAGAACACAGACACCAGCGGGAAGAATGGTCTTATTTTACTATGAACATAAAGGCAGCACAAAAGTAAAAAGATACATCTGATAAAATGATGCGCTTGGCTTTAGCAACAAGCAAAAGTAAGCAAGGTAATGCACCTGATCATTACTATATGAGAGAAAGGACAGGGACTGAGAAAGATCCATCACCAATTGCCTCAGTACTTTACCATCATCCAGATCCACAGTCACTGGGGAGGCCCGTTTCGCAGCGAGGACCTGGAGAACCCTTCCCAGTAATGGGGAAATTCTTACGTAGTACATCCACCCAGAGGTGAGGTCTCCAAATTCGCCCCAGAAGTGGGTCCAGCTTTTATTGGCCCAAATCAGCCAGTTGAAGTGACTTGATGGGCTAGTTTGAAAACAAACCAGCGGGAGATCGCAAGTCAGAATTATCATTTAATAGGAAAATTTAAATAAATAAATAAATAAATGCAATAGTACAAGAGCACTGACAGAGTCAGGATACAACCTGACACCCTGTTGGTCAGGGTGGTGGCAGCAGTCCAGGTGAAATGGTCCTGTTGAAGCAGTAATCCTGTAGAAAAAAGGGTCCAGTCTTCACCTGAAGGTCCAACAGTAGCTCTTGTCCTCTGGGAGTCCAGTAGGTAAGAGCTGCTCTGCTGTTCCAAACCCCAGATTATATCCAGGTGGGAATGCTTGGCTCCTCCCCCCTGGGCGGAGCATCCCACAATGGACTGATGTAATTCTGTGAGTCACATGGTGGGTCCTTGATTGCCCATTAAACAGAGAGAGCTCCCGGAGGGAGTTATCAGGGATGAGTCATGGTAGGAGATAACAAACATTGCCCCACCAGATTTAACAGCTTGTGAAGGTGATAATAGAATACATACTCTTGGTTATATCCTACATTGTAACCCAGGACACGTGATTATATTTTTAGCACAGAAACTCCTGGATGTGATGGCACTCTTCCCAACCAGCCAGAGCCCAGGCCTCAGCTGAGAGGGTTTTCCCCTAAAACACCCTACAAACAAGCCTATATGCATGTCGGTTGAGAAAGTTTCTTAAAATGGTGCATTTCTTTCAGATAACTGCGCTAGGTTACACAGAGCTAGCATAAGCATCTTTGTAATCTGTTTTTAGCTAAATAACACTGATGGTGTTCACACAGTGCCCAGGGCTCACCCTGTAAGTCAGCTCTGGCTGAGGCCTCCTGCTCAGGCCTCAGCACATCAGGTGCTCAGCCCACAGGTGAATCTTGCCCTGAGGGGAGGGTTGGGGTCATTCCTCTCTGGCCAGGGGGCCTGACCTGCCCCACCAAGGGCCAGAGGGTCCTGCTGGCCTCGGGATCAATTTCCTGCTGACCGTGTTAAGGAGGGGAGTGAGGCCTGAGCATGGGGGCTAAGCTGGGTAGGGCTCTCTCCTTCTCCATCTCACCGCCTTCATCCTCCAAAGTGTGGAACTAATGCCGAAATCACCCAGATGGAAACTTTCTAACGCAGTTTGGAGTATCAGAAATCAGGAATTCTTTGTTACAGCGCTGGGCACTGGGAGGACTCTGATCGAGTGTTGGGTGAGCAGAGTTTTTATCTCACACTGATTGCATATTCATGAGCTATCCCTGATTGTTTGACTTTATTTTACACAATCACACCCCTTATCAAAGTCCTTCGAAGGTTCTTTGGGGTCTGTCTTCAATGTCTGGTGTCCTTTTAGGTGGCTGTTCCTCAAAGCCCATTTTTGAGGAAGCCCAATATCTTTGTTTTCCATAACTTCTGCTTTGTCAGCCTTGCAGAGCTGGGCTGGCTCCTGCTAGTGCTTTGCCTGAGTGACATCCTTTATCTACTTCTCCAGGGCTGTGCTGTTCTGTCCTTATCAGAGTCAAATCCCACTGTGCCCCTCTGTCCTCATCCGAACCTGCCCTAGCTCCCACCCACAGCAGAGCCTCCCACAAGAGCAAAGCCCTCCCTGGGCACTCTGCTCTTCCTGAATCCGGACAGGGCTGGGTGGGAAGGGACCTTAAATCTCCTCCAGTTCCATGGGCAGGGACTGGACTTTTCCATTCCCCTCCCACCCATGGCTGCTGCTGAGGTGCGAGGTGCCCAGTTTGTGCTCCAGTTCCCATTCCAAGTGGGATGCAATCCCTTTCCCAATGTTTTCGCTGTGTGAGGAGCCGAGAGCCAATCCATCAGCTGGCAATGGCAGCAGGAGCTGACAGGGAGCTCTGAGGAGAACATAAAGCATCCAAACTGCAGCCTGCAGCTCCTGCCTCCTCCTCTGCCCTCCTTTAACCCCGGCCCCGCTCGACCCTTCCCGAGCTTTCACCAAAATGAAAAGTCTGGCTCGTAAAACAGCTGGGAAGGAAAACGGACAGGGAAATAATAAAACCATCACGACATGTGGCAGAGACAGCCCTGTGGAGCTCACCACGGGTGTCTGTGGCTCCGGTGAGGAATTAAACCTGTCTGTCTTCCCAAAGGATGCTCCCAGTTCCTGTCTCGGTGCCTCCTCAGGGAAAGACGGATGGCTCCTTTTCCCGTTTTCTGCTCACGCTGCTGGAGGTGCTGCACAAGGGATAAATCCAGGCTGTGCAGCACCGCAGGGCAAAGAGCCACGATGGTGGCAGGGCTGGGGACGGCCAAGGGGAGCTTTCATTTCCTATTGTGTCTGGTTCAGGTTTCGATTAAAGCCTCAAGGCCCCAGACTGGATCCTAAACACATTCCAAGGGTGGTCAGTCTGCCCTGGCTCTGCAGGTGTTCGGTGCCACAGTGTCCTGTGCCCCTTCTCCTGTGGCTGCAGCTCCTCCTGCACATCTGGAGACGGCCCTGGGAGCCAATGGGCTCCCTTTGCAGTGTCTGGAGGGAAAGTGACACTTCCAGGTGCTGTTCACTGACCTATTTTAGCCCTTAGGCCAGGATTAATGGCAGCTTGGGCTCTGTTGCTTATCCCAATGAAAGCTGCAGAGGGACACATGGAGCCAGATGAATCCCACTCCCAATAACTGTGGGATGCAGGTGACATTACCCACTGACAGATAACCAGAGCAGGAATCCAGCAAAGTTTCAGGAGGGCGGGAATGGGATGGCAGCGCCTTTGGTACCTTGTGAGAGCTGGGATTGCTCAGCCTGGAGAAGAGGAGGCCTTGCTGATGTCCATTAATACCTGGCAGGATGCGGAGGAGTCGGATCCAGGCTCTTCCCAGTGGTGCCCAGTGGCAGGAACAGGGACAATGCCCAAAAAATTGAAATTCAGGAGATTCCACTCACACCTCAGAAAAAGAATTTTAAGGTTGGTCAAGCACTGAGAGGTCACCCAGGAATGCTGTGAACTCTCCATCCTTGGTCCTGTACGGATCCAGGCTCTTGCAGAGTTCCTGGTGGTCTCCAGAGGTTCCTCCAACTTCAGCAATCCCGTGGTTCTCCAAAAATGAGGACCAACCAGCTGGAAATGCGGAAATTACGGTGTGTGTTGTGACATTTGGAAAAACACAGTTTGCTTTAGCCCGACATTTGTTTTTCTTTCCGGTAGATGTTACTGCTGCTCTCATAAATAATTCAGCTTTTATAAGCCGGAGTATATTATTTAAAACGGTACAAATTAATCACCTTTAGTGCATTCTGGGGCTCCTGTGTCATTTTTAATGAATTTGTAAAACACTCCTCAGGTGTATGAGCAGGATTCACTTCCATTTGCAGGCCAGCCTGCACAGGATCAATATTTCATGGATTTCTGCAGCTTATTCATATTTAGTTCTTCAAGGAAAGCTTTTTTTTCCCCCAGTGATATGGGGACAACACAGGTCCCTGGTGTGAGAAGTAGTGAAATAAATATTTAAAGAAATACTTAAAGCTTAAATTTCAGGTATTTTCACATCCAGGGCTCCCGGGCTGTTATCGCACACAACCTGTGCTGGCTTTTTCTGCACAAAATAGTCCAAAAAATCAACTTAAAGCCTCTCAAACACCTCCTCGTTATCCCAAAATGCGATGGAATGAAACTTCTTGGCTTTTTTCCACTTTACCAGTGCCTGTCTTTTAAATAAAAGCTGTATTTGTGGCCAAATAATGTCACTTGTTCCTTTCTTTTTTTATCTTCTGCTTTAATGCTTGCAATATCTCATAGACAGAGCACGAGCTGAGTCTGTTTTAATTAGCTCTGGCATGAAAAAACCCTCTTTTGGGAAATAAATAAATAACTACGTGCATATTAGACTATTAAAAAGAGGGTCTGTGCGCCCCCAGCTCTATTTCTGCATAATAAAATTAAAAATTCCATGTGGCAAGTCCTTCTGGATGTGCAGGAGTGACCTTTAATGACATTAAATCATTTAATGAGCCTGTTAGGTGCACATTATAGAGAAAAAACGGCTTCTGGGGAGACACCTGGATTTCTGTGGGTTTAAGGTTGGCAAATGGAAAGATTTCTGTTGTGCTGGAAGAACTTCCATGAGTTAAGAGGGATTAGAATTGGTTATCCATGGAACCATGGAATGGTTCAGGTTTGAAAAACCCTCCAAGATCATCAAGTCCAGTCATGAACCCGGTATCACCATGTCCACCATCAACCCCTGTCCCCAAGTGCCACATCCATGGGGTTTTTGACATTTCCAGGGATGGGGACTCCCTGTTCCAATGCTTGACCACCCTTTCCATGGAGAAATTCCTGCTGATGTCCAATTGCCCCTCCCCTGGCCCAGCCTGAGGCCGTTCCCTCTCCTCCTGTCCCTGTTCCCTGGGAGCAGAGCCCGACCCCCCCGGCTGCCCCCTCCTGTCAGGGAGTTGTGCAGAGCCACAAGGTCCCCCCTGAGCCTCCTTTGCTCCAGGCTGAGCCCCTTTCCCAGCTCCCTCAGCCGCTCCTGGGGCTCCAGCCCCTTCCCAGCTCCGTTCCCTGCCCTGGACACGCTCCAGCCCCTCCAGGTCTCTCTTGTCAGGAGGGTCCCAGAGCTGCCCCAGCACTGGAGGTGCCCCAGCAGTGCCAGCACAGGGGACGGGCCCTGCCCTGCTCCTGCTGCCACCCCAGGGCTGGCACAGCCCAGGTGCCCTCGGCCTTTCTGACAATTCCAAAGATAAAATTGGGATCCATCCATGGCATTCCCTGTTTTGGGCCGCTGGTCCACACAGGGCACGTTCATTTACTTCTCCTGTTAATTTGGAGTCAAACCTACCAAATAAATATTAGCAAGGAAACTACAAATGGTGATAAACAGACCAAAGCTCAAAATGTTTGATTATTTTTTCATGTTCTGCAATAATCCCTCTGCCACCTTTCTTGAAAATAATCAAGCAGCTGATAATGATGTTGTAATGCAAATCAACAGATTTTGTTATTTTCACAGCAGGAAGCATCAACAGTAAAGAAAACCACATCCATCCTTTATTAATAATTTTCCTCAGATGAAGGAGAACTAATACATTGTTGGGAATATCCATCCTGCTCTTATCCCACAAGGATTTGCCATTTTACCACTAAGTGAGGCCTGAAAAAAAAGGGTTTCATTTGCTGTTGCAATCCCCAAAATCCATATTAATGACTGCTGATCCTGCGGGCTTTTTTTCTGCAGCAGATCCCTTCTCCCTTTCCCATGTTCTCATTTTCCTCACGCAAACCTTTCAAGAGTTCTTCTCTTCCAAGTTCCATGATAATGATATGAAAATAATCATGTGAAAATAATGATATACGAAAACATTTTGTAATTATAGTCCATAAAATTCTAATGCCATCGTTGGAGCGTTTGCACTCGTCCCATTTGCATGGTGACTTATATCTGATGAACCACCCCAAGCAACCAAGGACCTACTTCCATATAAACTCCTCCAGGATGCATGGAAATTGCTGTTATATTTAGGGATCGATGGGAGAGCTTCCCAGTTGGGAAAACAGAAAAATTCTCTTTTTTTAAGGGCATCTTTTGCCTTGCTGCAGGCCCTGGAATGGTCACAATCCATGTGGGACACAGAAATTGCACCGTGACTGAGTCTTGGTCGCCCGGGAGCTGCCTTGGCCAGCCAGGACTCAGCTATCCCATATTTATGGATTAAAAATCCCCTTTTATTGAGAAAAGATTGATTACCTGGTGTTATCTCAGCTGTAGGTTATCGAAACACATTCCAAGCTGAACTTGATCCCAAAATTTTGGGGAATCAGGCAGTTTTCAAGGAAGACCACCCCAGTCCAGCCTTGAGCCCTCCCTGCCAGCCAGGGATGGAGATTCCTGGAGTGCCAGGCCAGGCCTCATCACAGAGATGAGCTTGTAGGATGTCCCAAAGCCCTGTCCTACCCTTTATCCTCGCTAAATCCTTGGAATAAAATGCCATTGTCCAGGTGGGCTGTGGTGGTTTAATCCCACATGGAAACCGAGCCCTGCACAGCCCCTCTCCCGCTGCCCCACACTGGGAATTGGGAGAGTGAAAGTGGGAAAAATCCTGAATTGAGGTAAGAACAGTTTGATGGGACAGAAAAGGGGGAAAATGATGATGATGATGATGGTGGTGGTGGTGGTAAAAAAAAATAGAAAATACAAAAGGATTTCTGCTCGGTTGCTCCGTGCTCGCTGACGGATTTTTCAGTGTGCAGGGAACACCAACAACACAAAAAGAGCAGCTCCTTTCCCCCCTCACTTTGTGATTAGTTCCCGTTAAAAGACAAGGCGCCTCCGGGCTGAATTCCACCCTCGGAGCCAGCTTTAATCAACGGTGGGGCCGCTTCCTCTCCAGGCTTTGCCTGATTGATGCGGCCTCCCTGGAACTCGTGGAGCAAATGAAATCAGGGTCATCTGCTGGAAGAAGCAATAAAAAATCACCTCGAGGAAGGAATCAAAGCCATCAGGGATCTGCCTTTAAAATAAGGGACAGGGAGCCAGCATAACTCTGGCTGTCACTTGCTGGTTCCTGTGACAAGGACCGGCCCGT
Organism: Oriolus oriolus; assembly: GCA_013400235.1. NCBI lineage: Eukaryota > Metazoa > Chordata > Aves > Passeriformes > Corvidae > Oriolus > Oriolus oriolus. The sequence goes on along the minus strand of VXBT01007373.1, from coordinate 158,794 downwards.
GTGGCCAGGTCTCCTGCTCCCGTGTCCCTGCTGAGCAGGCAGGGCTTGGAAGAGACAATTTCAGGCCTAATTTTTTTCCAGCTGCTGCTGGAGTGGCCCTTAGGTGACCTGAGCACTGCAGTGTGGGGGGAAAAGGGTGTCCCTGCATCAGAGCCACCATCAGCCGTCCTGCCACCCCAATTCCTGGCTCCTCGGGAGCACCAGAACATCTGGAGGTGCCTGGAGTCACCTGCAGCCCCTGGAGGTGTGAAAGCAGAGCCTGGACAGGTTTATTCAAGCAGAGAAAAGCAGGAGCAGAGATCCTGTAGCAGCTCCGAGGTGGCGCTCACCTCACTCGTGTGGGAATAACACGGATAAATAGATGGAATACGGGGTTCCAAACTTGTCTGGGCACTTCTCGTGAAGTTTGTCTTACTGGGCATGGTGGTGTTTGGCCAGAAGTTGGACCTGATGATTCTGGAGGCTTTTTCCAAGCTCAGTGACCCTGTGATTCTAGGGAGGCCCCAGGAGACGATCCTGAGCCAAAGCTGGTGCCGCCCATGTTGGAGCCACCCCCTCAAACACCCAGCTCCACTGGGAATCTCCCACTCAGTCCAGCACCCATCTCAGAACCCCCTGTCCCACACCATGAGAGGAAAGAAAGCTGCTTCCTCTTGTCAGGATCGGCTGGCGCAGGAATTACAATGATCTTATCTGAGAGATTTCAGATGGATTTTCCCTGATTCCCACTGAAAATATGATCCCAAGAGCTGCTTTGTCCCAGATCCCGATGCAGGGAGCTCCTCTGGCTTGTGGTGTGTTGTGATGAACAACAGTTGTTTCAGTTGCTTCTTGCTCTGACTTTTTTTGGGGTAACAGAGGGGATGACTCTGATTCTCCATTCCCTCTTCTGCAGAGGATTTGTTTCTGCGCCCTGGAAGGTGTGCACAGCATCCTCCCTTTGAGCGGCACTGCCCCCTCATCCCCTGCTCCCCAACTTCCCCAGAACCTGGGTCCTTCCTCTGGATGTTCCTCCTGATGCCTCATCTGGCATCAAGCAGCTCTGGATGCTTGGCCAGTGTGGGGACTCTGGTGATGCTTCACGGACGGCCCCGAAATCCTGGCAGGCACAGAAAGCAGAGCTGGAAGGTTCAGGTTCCCAGAGGGGCTGGGAATGACCTCTCCATGAAATAAATGCAGCAGCTTCTCAGAGAGCTTCAGCTCGTTTTCCTAACAGCCCTTTTCCCGGCCTGCCTGGAGCAGGATCCCTGTTTCCATCACGGCTCTGTCGATGCTGGGTTGCGTTCCAGGCGATAAATTGAGCTCCTCCCTGGCCCCTCCTGAGCTGCTGCTGGTTCTGTGCTCACAGAGATCAGGGGAGGGGGAAAAAATAGACCCTGCCAGTTTTTCCCTGTGTAAAATTGCTCTGAATGTGTTCCAGGGGAGGAAAGGTCCTGCAGGAGCAGGACTCTCCAGGCGTTCCTGCAGAAGGAAGGGAGGGGAGAAAAACGAGCTCTGCAGCCTTTTCTGGTCCCATTTGGTACCAGATGGACACACTGGGACTCACTCAGGATGGCCCCAGCTTTTCAGGCGCCTTCCTGTGGAACAGGGCTCTCCACACCTGGGAATATCTGTGGGATGGCCCTTTTTACTCCCCACCTTTCCCTCAGGTGAACAGGACTTGTTTCTACACTCCAAATTCCAGCTTTTTGCCCTTTAGTTCCTCCCCACTCAGGGTCACCTGGCCCAGGTTTTCCCTCTCTGTGGATACTGAAAAGCTGCTAGGCAGAAAGTTCTCCATCTCCTTGCACTGATTCTGTGGGAATTTTCCTTTGCCATGCAAGCTATGCAAACAGTAAGATAGGTCTTTGTAAATAATTCTCACACCTGCTGTTTTTTCACTTATATTTTTGTTACAGTAACATAATATTTTTAAATGGGTGTCTGGTGCTTCAGCCTGTCACCTCAGGACAGGTGTGGACACTGTCCAATTGTCTTTTGGAACTAGGATATATAAATGATATTGTAAAATTAATAAATAATTCATTCCCTCGCTGGACTCTCTTGCTGCTGCATCTCTGAATTCCTCCTAAGCCTGCTACACCACTCCCCAGAACTCCCCACACCTCAGGGAACTCACGGTGATCCCTCAAGAGGATCCCTGGGAGAGAAAAGGCTGAGTTGTGTCTGGAAAAGGTGACCGGGTGACTTTCCCTGGCCTGTGCCGGCTGATGAACACGCCGGAACGCGACATCCCAGGGAGGAACAGCTGTAGGGACAGGCTGAGCACTGTCCGTGTCTCCTTCCATTACTTTTTGGGATTAAACTTGCCCTGGGATCAATGATGCCGCTCAGGTACACGGGCAGCTATTCCCTGTGGGATTTATTCCTCCTAATTTTTAATGCCTCTGTCGGATCACACCTCTGTGGGCTCCCTTTGCAGTGTCTGGAGGGAAAGTGACACTTCCAGGTGCTGTTCACTGACCTATTTTAGGCTTTAAGCCGGGATTAATGGCAGCTTGGGCTCTGTTGCTTATCCTGATGAAAGCTGCAGAGGGACACATGGAGCCAGATGAATCCCACTCCCAATAACTGTGGGATGCAGGCGACATTACCCACTGACAGATAACCAGACAGACGCTCGGGTTTGCACCATCCTCCCAGAGTTATGACTTCATATTTTCAGCAGACAGCACAGGTTACACCTGCTTCCCACTGGAGCGGGTTGTTTACAGCCATAATGGATTAAATTTTAGCTCCAAATCTGTTGGAGAAGAGCTCCGTCCTGGCAGCAGCCAGGAGTTATTGCCGAGCCCTCGGCTGCGCTGTGGCCACAGCTGGAACTCAGCCCCCTCGGAGCAGGATTGTTTGGCACTGCCCAAAGCTGTGTCGTGGGGAGCAAATTAAGAAACAATTAGTCCTTAATAATGTCGCCACTTCAGGCTCCAGAGGAATTCAGGTGGAGTTACCTTCACTGGAATGTGACCAGGCCTTTCTTTTAGGGAGAGGAAGGTAATTAGAGTGTGGAAAGCAGGATATGAACTTTATGTTTCCTTGCAGGGAGCCCTGGTTCTGGCAGGGCTGTGGCTGCTGCTCACTCCTGCTCTCCATTCCCCACGGATCACCCAGAGCCTCGTTGTGCATCCGCAGGAGAAGGGAGAAGAGCAGGAAAGAGGATGATTTTCTGGGATTGTGTTGAGCCCTTCTGCCCTGACATCCTGTCCCCATCCTCCACCCAGGCACCCAGACTGGGAGCTGATCCATGTCCTGCTCTCTGCGCTCTCCCACTGGCTGGCTCCAGAAAAACCAGCAATTTTTCCTTTGTTTTTCCCTGTTCTTCCCTCCTGAGAGAAACCCCAGACCCCATTAATCCCCTGTTTGGGACGGCTCTCTCCTGCAGTTCCTCCAGGGCCCAGCTCGTGTTTCCCGTGCTGTCCCACCCTCCCTCACCTGTGCCTGAGGCTCTGTCCCCTCCCCGTGCCAGGTCCCAGTAAACGACGGGATTCTGCAGTCATCCCTCCAGGCCCAGGCTGGGGGAGGATTTGCAGTGACTGTGGGAGCTGCTTCCTTTCTTTTCCGTGCATGTCTCCAAGCAGGATGCTCTGGGGAGTGTCCAGAAGCTCCCCTGATGCTCCCTGGAGACATTCCCGGCCTGTCTGTCTCTGGTCTGTCACCTGCACACCTTCTCCCTGATTTTCCTATTCCTTACAGTCACCTCTGCTCTGAAATTCCCTGAATTACCCAATTGTTCCTCCATGAGTTCTTCACCCCACTGTGGTTTTCTCCACCTTTTTCACCTCTCCTTCATTGCTGTTCTGGCTGGGAGGGCCCAGAACTGCCCCAGTATCCAGGCACAGGTTTATCTTGGATTTCCCAGTATCACACACGGATTCCTGTGTGTCTGTCCTCTCTTGTCCTGATAATTCCATAATTTGATTTGCTTTATTTGTGTGCTGAGCTGATGTACTTATGGAACTGATAGGATCTCAGTGCCTCGCTCCAGAATGACAATAATCCACTCGGAGCCCATCCCTGCAGATGCTTAATTAGGATTTCCCCCCTTGCACTTGACTTTACATTTATTTACATTCAGCTTCACCTTCCTTCTCCTCACATTGTGATTCCATAATTCCTTCTCCTTGGTCCTCTGAGCAGCAGTGCCCCAGCAGCAAATCCCTCCCTCCATCCTCTCCAGGCTGGTAATCCCAGAATTCCAGACTGGTTTGGGTGGGAAGGGACCTTAAAGCCCATCCAGTGCCACCCCTGCCATGGGCAGGGACACCTCCCACTGTCCCAGGCTGCTCCAAGCCCCGTCCAGCCTGGCCTTGGGCACTGCCAGGGATCCAGGGGCAGCCACAGCTGCTCTGGGTCCCCTGTGCCAGGGCCTGCCCACCCTCCCAGGGAACAATTCCTTCCCAATATCCCATCCAGCCCTGCCCTCTGGCAGTGGGAAGCCATTCCCTGTGTCCTGTCCCTCCAGCCCTTGTCCCCAGTCCCTCTCCAGCTCTCCTGGAGCCCCTTTAGATACTGGAAACGTCTCCCTGGAGCTTCTCTTCTCCAGGCAGAACAATCCCAATAGCATTAAAAGCCATCTCTTTTTTCCCATTAAGTTAAAGATTACACACTTAAAAAAATATATATTTGTATTAATTATTTCAAGCCATTTTCTCCAAGTCTTTTCCAGCCTGGCCGTGGACCCTTCCAGGGATGGGGCAGCCACAGCTTCTCTGGGTGTTTGTGAGAAGCTGAGCCCCTGGCACAGCTCAAACCCTGGCACAGGGACCCAGGCAGGTCCCTGCCACCTTCCCTGTGATGGAGGGTGACAACTGTGATGCTCCTCATCCACCCCAACCCCCTTCCTTCCTTCCAGCCCTGTAATGTCCTTCCCCTTTCTTCCTAGGGCAGCACAATTCCCCTAAAACCCCCTTGTGAGGGCCCTCCCCGAGATCTCCTCAGACTTGGGGCAGACAGAACCACCCAGGGCTCCTCTGGGATGTGGCTGCTGGGGCTCCTTTGGTGGCATTTGGCTTCCCCGGAGCTGCTCTGACTCATTCCCTGAATCCTCTGGACTTTCAGACGAGTTGGATAAACCAGAAAGCTGGAAAACATTCCCTGATCCTGTGCTGGTTTTAAAGCAGGCTTGCCCGGAGCAGCGGGTTTGTCCTTGAGCTCCCTGGGGACTCGTGTGGGAGCACTGCCTGATTTGGGGAGGTTTCCTGCCATTTTATCATTTTGTCCTCCAGCTTTCCTGCCTGGCTTCCTGTTCAAACCACATCCTCGATAAACAGAGCCAGCCCAGGGGCTGATTTATTCCAAGACAGCACCGGGGTCCCTCCAAACCATGCGTGCCCTTTGCAGCTGAGCAGCCGAGCACATCCTCCTGCCGGTGTAAAAATGCAGGGCCAGGCCTGCAGCAGGAACAGTTTCTGCTTTCTGCAACTTCACTGCGGTAAAACCACAGGGTCAGGGCCTGAAAATTAAACTGACTCAGGGTTCAGGGCTTAAACACCCTGCCCAGGGTGTGTGACAGCACAGCCAGGCTGGGAAAGAGCCCATGAAACCTTTATGGGGCTGGGTCTTATGAGCCAGCAGTACCAGGCACCAATATTTTACCCCAGGAAAAGCCTCAGCTTCCCCCTGCCTCCCTCTCCCTCTTTGTCAGACTCAGAGTTGCCAGGCTGATAAATCATCACTGTATTAATTTAATATTATGGGCAGAGTCATAAACGCCTGACTCCCACTCTGGGGTCCATGGATCTCTCTGATGAATGGAGAGTTTCTGCTCCAAAAAACTTCCCGTTAAATCCCATGCCTTGGGAATGCAGATGAGCACGGACGCAGCAGGCAGGCTGTGGTCACCGGGTTTGTGGCTGTCACAGCACAGGTGGCTTTGGAGCAGGGCTCATCACGTCTTCTGAGAGGGGTTGTGTTAATTCATGAAGGAGTTAAATCCTCCAGGGATGTGAAACTCTGGATGTGGCACTGGGGGACACGGCTCAGTGGTGGCCTCAGTGATGTGAGTGAATGCAACCAGGTTCTGACTCTTCAGGAAGAAATCCATGCATCAGTGGGGCAAATGCTGGAAAATTTTAGGAAAATTTTCACCTTAGGACAGTAGTTCGTGATCCCACATTTGTGGTTAATGCTGAGTTTTGTACCCTAAAAAATGCCAGAGATTAATGTGGCTTTGTGTAAGTCCCCCACATCTGTGACTAATTTATCTTGTGCCAGCCAAGGCTTCCCTGGTTCCCTGTATCCATGGTTAAAATGGACTGGGAGATGCCTCAGTTTTGAGAACAAAGATCAAGTGCCAGAATAAAGAATGACAGCAGAAGGTGCATCATGACCTGGGCACAAATTTGAGACGCTGTCAAGGAGTGAAGATTCATCAGAAGATCCAGGACCATACAAGGGAATTTTGAGGAATGGGATGCTCCAAACGCCACCAAAGACCCTCAAAAGACCCTTCCTCATATCCAAAGAAGTTCATGGTAATAATGAGCACGGAAATGTAACTAATATGGAATAGAAATGTGAGGGATGTGTGTTAATTTCATGGATATAACCTGGTCTGTAGGCTGGAGAATTCCCACACATCCAGCACTGCTAATTCAGTATTGTTGGCTTTCTAACCCAGCACACTGGTTGGGAAGTTTATTCCCTGGTTTCTGGTGGCACAGCAGAGCCAGGCCTTGCTAGAGGAGACATCGAACCCGCCTCCAGAAGCACTAAAAGATGCTCTGGATCATTTGCCTCCTTCCTTTTATTACAATTTCAAACGGGAATTCGATTCCCCTTTATCCCATAGGATCCCCGGCTGTCCTATTCCACACCCAACAGCCCCTGTCCCTGCCCTGAGGCACCGGAGCTGCTTTATCCCACCAGATACGACCCAAACTGCCCAAACATTCCAAATTCCCTCCTCCTGGAGGGAGGTGCTTCTGCTGGAAGGGTGAGACCTCCTCAAGCTTTTCCTCTGGGAGCTGAAGGGTCCGTCCGTGGGGATGTTCCCAGCATGGGTTGGCCAAGGGGGTGGTGGAGCCAAAGGATTTTGTTTGGGAGCTGGGTTTTGCCCCCACATCTCTCACTTTGAATTCCAGACCTAAGCACTTGGAGACACCTGGATACAGTCCCCTTCATCCAGGACATTTTGGCCCCTTGCAGATCCTTTGTCATTTCGTCCTCTAAAATTTGGGGTTCAAGGTCGGAATTGCTCCTCCAGACAGGAGTCGTGACAGAGAAATTCTCCAGTCTTTTCCTGCAAATGCACAAATCCGAGGAAGGAGTGGAGACAGCAGCCTGAAGAAGGGCTGGAAAAATGCCTGATTCTTTTATTAATTCCCTGAATTGATGGGGAACGCAGGAGTTTGCCTGATAAGCACCCAGGGAATCGCCGGCAGGAGTGATGGTGGTAATCCCTCAAAGGACAGCGCAGAGGTACAACAGCCACCTGAGGGGTTGATAAGACACCTGGGGAAGAGATAAGCGGGACAGGAAATACCCAAATATATCCTCCAAAAATAACGGCGGCGATCGTGTGGAGAAAGGAAACCAATTAAAAAGAGCATAATGACCCATGATGGATGATTCCAGCCACTGGGAATGCAGAATCTGGGATATAAGGGACTCATTCCAGGTGTCTAATAAGGAATCTTAGCTCAGTGTCTGTGGGTTTGGCCTGCTGGGCAGCTGAGCCACACCTGGTGCACTGGTGCTGCTGGGAAGGGCCTGGAGTTGGAATGGATTCCAGAGTGAGGAAAACCCCTTTTGTGGGATGTACTGGAGTGGAACCAAACTGCCCCCAGGGCTCTGGAGAACGGCAAGTGCTGGGGGCAAGTGCTGAGGGATCCTTTTCCCAGCACAGGGAAGCTCATCTGCAGTTCTCTGTCCAGTCTGGAGCTCCAGCAGCTCCAGGGAGATGCTGAGAAGCTCTGTGGGATCTACTGGGGACACAAGAAGGTGTCCCAGGGCTTGGAGCAGACGTCCTACCATGAGACACTGAGGAAATGCAGGAAAATGCAATTGTTGGCCAGGGAAGCTGTGGCTGCATCCCTGGAAGTGTCCAAGGCCAGGCTGGACAGGGCTTGGAGCAGCCTGGGACAGTGGAAGGTGTCCCTGCCCATGGCTTTAAGGATGGGCTTTAAGGTCCCATCCCACCCAACCCATTCCATGATTCCATGAAATCCTGTGAGCACCAAACCTTCCCCGGTGCTGGCACAGTGTGAGCAGCAAGAGCAGCACCTCCTGTGGCTCTGTGTGAGCAGATCCAGGCCAGGGCTGGGATGTCCAGCCCAGAGATGGAGCTTAACACAACAATGACCAGGAGAAATGACTGGAAAAGGAACCAAAAAGTGTGGAAGAATGCCAGGAATGGGAGGAGACACAGCCAAAAAAGGCCGAGTGTTGCCATGGGTGTTGACAGCCCAGGATCTTCACACTGCTGGGGGAATTCCAGGAAGCATTTGGGCTTCCTGAGGCTGCCCTGAGCACCCCGTGCTCCAGAAAACCATCCCTGCCTGGCCCTGGGGACCTGAGGTCTCCCTGTTTCTGCTCACATTCCGAGGGTGGGGAGCAGTGGGAGCCATCCTGGTGGGATGGGGCTCCAAAGGCTGCGCTCCAGAAGAGCCACAGCTCCTTCCAGGCCACAGGTTTGAGTGTTTGGGGGTCAGAGACCCCAGGATGGCAGGACAGGCACTGCCAGCACTCCTTCTCCAGGAGAACATTCCCAGGGAACATATTTCCTCGTAGTGCAGGATGTTGTTGTGCAGCTTGCGAGGCTGCCCTGCTGGTTGTGAGTAATTTATGTATTTATTATGTCCCCTGGCAGTGCTGTTTTACTAAAGCTGTCCCTTTTTTTTTCCTGGTGCTCTTTCATCCCTCTGGGAATGGAGCTGACATATCCTTAAAGAAAACAGAGCTCTTTCATATTTCCGCAATGGGATTTTAAGTGGAGTAATGCAGATGAAGGGCAGCACACAAACACAGTCCCGCTTTGTGTCTCCAATAAAAAATACCTTTCTCGCCGAGGCAGGCAGCGGGGATTTTTCTCCCAGGCTTTCCACGGAAAGCGTTGGCTCTTAAAGGACTTCTCTCTGTGTCTCTAAGCAATTCCGAGCACATTTTCCCCACACACTTCTGCTGGGTTAAATACAGGGAGCCTTTTATCAAGTGGCTTTTGTGTATCCCAGGGTGTCTCCAGGTGCTAAGTGGGGCTTAAGGAGATGCCGGAGTGTTTTGAGAGAAAGAAAGGGAGAGGGGAGCAGGGGTGTTCCCAGACACTGATCCCAGGGAAATCACACAGTGAACGAGCTCCACCTTTCCTGGGGTGAGGATCTTGCTGCCCCTGGGTTGCTCAGGAGCCTGGATCTTCTTCTCCCAAGGCTGACGAAGCTTCCAAGCCCAGTGCTGCCAGCAGGAATCTCGCAGGAATTTTGCTGTTCCTGCTCTTTGCAGTGCCTGTGGAATGAAGGGAGTGCAGATGACGCCTTTTCCTGGTCTTGAAATTAAGAGAGCTGAACACAGTTAAGAGGGAAAAAGGGTTTTACCTCGGTATTTATTGAAGGACCCTCAGGGGCGCCGAAATGCACATGGAAATGCACCCCGAAATGCCCCCCGGAGAAATGGCCCCCCACGATGTGATGTGTGTGCAATTATAGGCCTTGCTAATTAGCACATCTATCAAAGATTGCCCAGGGAGGGACTCCAGCGAGACCCCTCTNAAAAGAAAAAGCAAAAAAATCATCATGGCATCAATGAGAGCTCTCTCAAGTCCCTGCAGAGCCAGGGGAACATCCCCGAGCTGCCCTGACAAGCTGAGGGGGCAGCAGGGTCAGAGCCCGCGGCCGTGTCCTGATCCCGCTCCTTGGCGAAGAGCTCAGGATGGAAAACTGGGAGTGGGACTGGCAAGGGAAGTGCAGGAAGAGGAGCAATTTTCCTGAGCCTGTGTTGGATTTGGAGAGAGAGGAGCTGCTCCCTGTGGAGCAGAGCTGTGAGGGAAGTTGCCTTTGAAGGGAAGAAACCTCCGTGGCCTCCCTCCTGGCAGGGATTCAGGAAGGATTCCCACTCTCCCACGATTCAGGTGCTTTCAGGGAAGCTGCTGTCCCTGGGTCCTGCTGTTTCGGGGGAGTCTCGCTGTCACTGGGCTTTGAGCCTCTGCTGCCACTCACACGCGACGCTCTCAGGGCACAGACGTGAGGGTTTGCCCCCAAAATGTGAGTTCACAGCTCTGCTCCCTTTCTCCCACCAGCCTCATCCCTGCTCCTCCTGGTTTCAATAAAAGGAGTCACAACAGTGGAGTCAGCCCTCCCCTCTTATCTCTGCCCGCCGCTTTTCCCCACTTAATTCCATCTCTGGACCAACTGGAGCAGGCCAGGGCCCCTCACCCTTCCGGAGTTATTGGAACACAACTGAAGTGTCAGAGCAGGAGATGGGATTGAAAACTGCAGCAGGCAGCTCTGCCCAGAGCCAGGCTCTGCATCTCCCTGCCCCGCTCCCAGCACGGGGAAGCACGTGGGGCTGGGATGTGGGGAGAGGGGGCAAAGTGGGGATAGGGACTGCTGGAAGGACTGAGGGAGGTCACACAGAGGTTGTGAGAGGGTCTGGCTGAGCCCTGTGGACACTGAGCTCACCCCAGCACTGCCCAGCTCTCCCCGAGCTCCCAGCAGGGCCATAATCCCATTTGGGAGAGGATGGTGTTATCCTGAGCAGTACAGGAACAAAATGAAGATGGAAACCCAATCTTGGCTGGTCCAGGCCGCAGCCAGAGGCTCTGGCTGCAATCACAGCACCACAACCTCGTTTGCAGCACACGGGGGACATGCACAGCACGATCACACAAATCTGGCCTTTGGATCCAGCTGCTGCTCCCCGCATTCCCATCTGGCAGCACAGGGAGAGGGAGCAGCAGATCCTGCTGGGAGCTGCCCCAGCCCTGCCCAGCCCCTCCTTCCAGCATTCCCTGGAGCATGGAATGAGGTGCCAGCAAAGCCACCCCAGTGCCCAGGAGCCCAAAGCCCTGCCCAGGAGCCCCTCGCCTTCCTGGCCCCATGGACACCTTCTGTCCACCCTCACCATGGCTACAAACAGGCAGTGAGGGGCCAGTGCTGCAGATCCTTGAAAAGGAGCTCCCCAGGATCAGGAGAAGGGGCCGGGATGGTGCAGGATCACTGGGAGGGACTGAACAGGCAGCACTTGGTGCAAGGAGCTGCTAAAAGGCAGCAGGAGGTGGAGCTGAGATCCCTTTCAAGGGTCTGCAGCCCTGGACCTGCACTGCCCACAAGCCCAAAGCCCTGCCCAGGAGCCCCTCACCCTCCTGGTCCCACTGGGACCCCCTGTCCACCCTCACCATGGCTACAACCGGGCAGTGGAGCTCCAGATCCTTGAAAGGGACCTCAATTCCACCTTGCACCCTCCTGGCCCTTCTCCTGCTCCTGTTACTCAGGCACGGGATCCATTGGAGTCTTTCCCACGTTCTGGAATGTGTCCCTGAGGAGAGGGCACCTGCACTGGCTGCAGCCCTCAGTGGGATGGTCTGAAGTGGGTTTTTAGCTCTCTCTCACATCCCAGACTTAATTCAGGGCCTCGGAGTCTCAGTCAGGCCCTGACAGCACAAACTGGGGAGGGGAGGGGAGGGGAGGGGATCCCAAATCTCCCCCGGAGGAGGGTTCTGTGTTGGGGAGCAGGTCCCAGTGCCAGGGGGTCCCTGAGGTGGTTTGTTCCCAGCAGCAGCTCTGACCTCGTGTGCTCAGTGAGAATCCTGCAGGAAACAGTGGGTCCAACGCTCTCCTGCCATTCTTTGGCATGGAAAGGAAGGAATGTGGAGGCAGCCATCAGGTTGTCTGGGTGTGCTGCAGTGTGAGGGAGAAGGGACAGAAGGAGCCTGCTGCTCTTTGCTCTGCTTCCGTGGGCAGGATCCCAACTTTCAGCTCCGGCAGTTTTTCCATCTCGAGACCCTCCAGCCCAGGATGAACCCATACCAGGAGAGGACCTTGCTGGTCAAACCCCTTCTGTTGGTGGCCCTGGTTTTGGAGCCCCTGAGCCAATGGTGGCCACACCAGCCATGAATCTCTCTCCTCCCTCTGGGCATCCTTGTCACCGGTGTGGGTGGCCCTGCCTGAGCAGGGGGGTTGGATGAGGTGACTCCAGAGGTGGCCACCAACCTCAGCCAGGTGATCCTGGTTGGAGCTGGAACTTGATGATCTTCAAGGTCTCCTTCCAATCCAAACCATTCCATGATCCTGTGATCCTGCCCTCCAAGGCAGCAGCTCTGTGGTGGAGGCATTTTATCCCCAGAGCTCTTATCACCGTCACCACGAAAATCTGAGGCTCAAATCTCAAGAAATGAGATGTTCAATCACAGCCCCAAAATCCCAGGATGACAAGCAGAGCCCCAGAGAAGCCCTGACACGACGTGGGAGGTGCAGCAGCAGGGAAACACCAAATTTTCCCTGCTGGAGAGCGAGCACAGGTTCAGCAGCCAGCAAACTTCAACATTCTGGGCTCATATCTGCCCATAATTTATCACCCTGGTGAGCAGGACTAAATCAGAGCTGCAGCAACACTCAGCTCTCAACAGCCCCCTCAATCAGGAAGCTCAGAGCTCTGTGGAGCACACAATTAACCTTCCACTACTGAAGGAAATTACAACAGGAGGCAAGAACGGATCAGAACCTTCCCTCAAAAAACCAGGGCTGGATTCCACCCTCGTGCTGATGCTCAGCTTCACTCGCTGGAGCATAAATAGGGAACAAGGGAAGGAAAAAGGAGAAAGGAGGTGAGAAAAGGAGCAAAAATAGGGAGAAGAGGAGCAGGGTCATACGGGGAGGGAAGGAAGGAGGTGAGGGATGGCCTTGGGCTCTTATCAGGCATCATCCCCTCTTCCATCCCTGCGGCTTTTTGGAAGTGTCCTGGGAGCAGGTTTGGGATCAGATGTTATCAGCTAAAGGGACGCAGCATTTGCAGGGATGCACAGGGAGTCTGATGAACACCCCCAGCAAAACCCTGATTTTATTTTCCCCCATCTGGGCTTCCTTTCCCAAAGCCCAGAGCTGTGAGTGCCCTCAGGAGCGGCATCTGCGGCGCTGGCGGGACACGCTGGCACCTCGCTGGGCCCCATTCCTGTGACTCATGGGAAGCCAATTCCACAGCGGTTCATTCCCAGGAGTGCCTGCAGTGCCAGCTGAGCTGCGGGGTGGGATCTGCCCGCTCCACGATCGCTTTGTGCTCACACTGACCTGCACAAGGGGCTGCTTATCCCACACCCTTCCACTCGCTCCCTTTCCTCCATCCTGGGGTTGGACGGCTGAGCCCAGGGCTGCATGATTCCCTGTCAGGCTGGGGACATCTCTGGAGCTGAAATGGCATCCCAGGGGTGTCACAGCACCCCAGGGTGTCACACAGCATCCCAGGGGTGTCACACAGCATCCCAGGGGTGTCACACAGCATGCCAGGGTGTCACACAGCATCCTGGGGTGTCACAGCATCCCAGGGGGGTCACAGCACCTCAGGGGTGTCACACAGCATCCCAGGGGTGTCACACAGCATCCTGGGGTGTCACACAGCATCCCAGGGGTGTCACAGCATCCCAGGGGGGTCACAGCACCTCAGGGGTGTCACACAGCACCTCAGGGGTGTGACAGCACCTCAGGGGTGTCACACAGCACCCCAGGGGTGTCACAGCACCTCAGGGGTGTCACACAGCACCTGAGGGGTGTGACAGCACCTCAGGGGTGTCACACAGCACCCCAGGGGTGTCACAGCACCCCAGGGGGGTCACAGCACCTCAGGGGTGTCACACAGCACCTCAGGGGTGTGACAGCACCTCAGGGGTGTCACACAGCACCCCAGGGGTGTCACAGCACCTCAGGGGTGTCACACAGCACCTGAGGGGTGTGACAGCACCTCAGGGGTGTCACACAGCACCCCAGGGGTGTCACAGCACCCCAGGGGGGTCACAGCACCTCAGGGGTGTCACACAGCACCTCAGGGGTGTGACAGCACCTCAGGGGTGTCACACAGCACCCCAGGGGTGTCACAGCACCTCAGGGGTGTCACACAGCACCTGAGGGGTGTGACAGCACCTCAGGGGTGTCACACAGCACCCCAGGGGTGTCACAGCACCCCAGGGGGGTCACAGCACCTCAGGGGTGTCACACAGCACCTCAGGGGTGTGACAGCACCTCAGGGGTGTCACACAGCACCCCAGGGGTGTCACAGCACCTCAGGGGTGTCACACAGCACCTGAGGGGTGTGACAGCACCTCAGGGGTGTCACACAGCACCCCAGGGGTGTCACAGCACCCCAGGGGTGTCACAGCACCTCAGGGGTGTCACACAGCATCCCAGGGGTCACACAGCACCCCAGGGGTGTCACACAGCATCCCAGGGGTCACACAACACCCCAGGGGTGTCACAGCATGCCAGGGGTCACACAGCACCTCAGGGGTGTCACACAGCACCTCAGGGGTGTCACGGCACAGTCACACCAGTGACCCACCCACTGCCGCGCTCTCGGAGCCCCCTCTTGGATCCATTTCTCCTCATTCATCTGGGCCTTCAAGAGGAAACTCCTTCTGTCATGGCTGTGCCACGGGAACAATTCCGCTGAACTGCACCCGTGGGTGCTGGGCCGTGAGGGAAGTGTGGGCAAGGATGGACAGCACGGAGAAAGGAAAGGAATTGTAGATGTCCAGAGCAGCTGTGGCTGCCCCTGGATCCCTGGCAGTGCCCAAGGCCAGGCTGGATGGGGCTGGGAGCAGGCTGGGATAGCAGGAGGTGTCCCTGCCCATGGCAGGGGTGGCACTGGATGGGCTTTAACTCCCTTCCCACCCAAACTGGGATTCTGTGCGGAGAGAAGATGCCCAGGGGTTACTGGGCAGACTGGCCCAGTGACAGCTGCAGTGACAGCCACACCTCTGGGACACCTGGCACCACAATTCCCACTTTCAGAGCTCTTTGTGGTCACCTTCATCCTCCAGTGAGGTTCTCTGGAATCCAGCAAACAAACAAAGCTGATTTATTTCTTTATGCAAATTCAGAGCTTCAATACAGGGGATTTTCTCTCTCATTTTTTGAATAAATTGCTAAAATCCAAGGTTTGCTGGCTGGAACCCCGGGCAGGGACCTGAGGCCGGGCACAAAGGTGGTGTCACACCCCAGGCACAGCCCTGGACATGCCCAAGGAACATTCCTGAGCAGGACTTGGGAAGGGCAACAGCCTGGAGGTGAAGCACCCACAAGGGAGAAAAGGCCATTCCCAGGTTCCTAATGATCTCCAGATCCCTGGGGGAAGTCTGTGGTGTCCCCCAAACAGGTTTAGCTGCACTTGGCTGGAATTTGTGGCAGAGGCAGATCCTTCTGTGCTGCTCCAGCGGTGCCAACAGTGTCAGGGAATCACAGAATTCCTGTACATGGGGCAGGAAGAAACCAGAATTTTGCCAATCCCCTGCCAGGAGCCAAGAGAATCCCGTGTGGTCAGCTCAGACCTTCGCATCCAAACATCCAGTGAAAGACACCTTAAAAATCCCACACTGAGGTGGGAAAGGAATTCTCTTTCCTCACTGGGAATTTCCCCTGACCACACACCCACTGTCACCACTCTGCCCATTGTCACCACTCACCCATTGCCACCACACACCCATTGTCACCACACACCCATTGCCACCACACACCCATTGCCACCACTCTGCCATTGCCACCACTCCATCCATTGCCACCACTCCTCCCATTGCCACCACTCCATCCATTGCCACCACTCCTCCCATTGCCACCACTCCATCCATTGCCACCACTCCATCCATTGCCACCACTCACCCATTGCCACCACTCCATCCATTGCCACCACTCTGCCATTGCCACCACTCCATCCATTGCCACCACTCACCCATTGTCACCTCTCCATCCATTGCCACCACTCCGCCCCCCGTTTCTGTTCCCACTCTCAGGTGACAGGGTGCTTTGTCACCTCCACCACTCCTTCCCTACAATTCCAAGTGGCTCCGTGCCTCCCTTCATCACCTCCCAACTTCCAGTAGTGACGGTTCTGATTTCCTTCAAAATTCCTGCTTTCCTGATCGCTCCCACTCCTGCACCTCCAAACTCAGCCCCTCCTTCCCGAGCTCAGCCACATCCACACGCAGCTTTCCAGGCAAAGCCTTGGATGTGTGGAGTGGAACAGGCACCTCCAGAGCGCTGCCCGTCCTTCCCCACCACAAAGGGACCTCCTGGGATGTTTTCCTGCAGTTCTGGGTGTTCCCTGTGCTCTCCCCAGGGCAGCTGAGTTTTCCTGTTCACTGGAATCCTGATCCGTGCCATCCATCACTGCTCACCTGAGCATGAGGCCTGTTTGTGCGGCCACGAAAGGGCATTAAATTGATTTTACGTGATTTGCTCTTGACAAATCAAACTTGGCTGTAATTCCCTGCCTCGTTATCTCCCAGGTGTTCACAAGCACTCTGCCAGATAATACATTCCCATTTTTTCCCAGGCATTTCAGGCGGCTGGCTGGGCAACAGATCCCCATTTTACCCTTTTCTTAAAGATAGTCTTAGCATTTATTTTTTCCAGACCTCCCAAATTTTCTCGGCACACATTTCAAGACAAAAGCCAAGTGCTCCGAGATTGATTCAGCCTCCTTGGAGCACCACACAGAGAATGCTGGCAGGGCCAGGCAATTTGGGATCCCCTAATGGCCCTAAGAGCTCCCTGCCCCATCCTTCTCCTGCTGCAGAGTGAATTCCATCCCCTTTGTCACTGGAGCTGTTTGTTCACCCTGTCATTGTCACCAACTCCTTTAGTGAAGGCTGAAACAACAGCAGGGGAAATTCCTTCACCTGAGGCATCATCAGTTAATACCCCAGGAAAAGTCTCTTTTGCCTTTTTCTCACTGCTTATTTCATTACAGAAATTTCCCTCATTAATTTTTATCTCCCTCACTACTCAGCTCCCTGTGCCTCGTAAAATCCCAGTTCATTCACGGAGAAGGAGACACAGTCCAAGTGGAAGCTGTGGTCACATCCCTGATAATTTCTCCTGTGTGTCTCATCTCCATCACTTTTTTATCTCAGCTCCAAGCTGGGAATGTGCCTGTACCCATTTCCCATGGGATACAAACCGAGCAAATCCCTTTCTCCCAGGGTCCTGAGATTCCTGCTGCTGGAACAGCAAATTCCCTCAGCATTTCCTTGGGTGGCTTTCTACCATACCTTGTTTAGGTCCAGTCTCTGTGACTGGAACCCAGAGATTTGTCCCAGCACAGCTCAAGTGGTGCCTATCCAGAGGAAATCCTGCGGGGAGCAGAGGGGCAGCTCCGATCTCTGCTCCCTGGGACAGGGGCAGCACCCAGGGATGGCTGGAGCTGGGCCACGGCAGGCTCAGGCTGGAGATCAGGGAAAGGTTCTTCCCCCAGAGGGTGCTGGGCACTGCCCAGGCTCCCCAGGGAATGGGCACGGCCCCGAGGCTGCCAGAGCTCCAGGAGCGTTTGGGCAGCGCTGCCAGGGATGCCCAGGGTGGGGTTGTTGGGGTGTCTGGGCAGGGCCAGGAGCTGGGCTGGGTGATCCCTGTGGGTGCCTCCCAGCTCAGGACATTCCAGGATTGTGTGATTTTTGATAACCACACCAGGTAACAGCCACGGGCTGGGACCCACAGGTTCATTTCAAAATAAACCAGAAGGATCCTCCACAGGCCTGACTTGAGTCTAAAAGCGACATCAAACTAACGCAGCATTTCCACATTCAGGTGATGACAGGACATCAGGGACATCTATGGGGCATTTGAGGACTCCCCAGCCCCAGCTGGCTTCCAGAATTTCTGCGTTTACCGGGGATATGGAGCTTTTCCATCCCTGCAGAGACCTCGTATGCAGCTCTGGCCGAGGTTTCTGTGCTCTGACACCTCTATTAATCCCCAGCACTGTCAATTATTTATTGTCCCTCTCAATGGTGCTCTGTCACAGGCCGGGCTGGAGCAGCTTGTGCTCCCTGACAGGCTGTCATGTCCGTGGCTATCTTTGGAGCTCATCCACCTTGGAGATGCTGACGGAAGAGATGAAGGCTCCTTGTCACACCGGCACAGCCAGAGCAGCTCGTGCTGTCCCTGCAGCACTCCCAGGGAACAGGAAAGAAAGTGCCATTTGCTCTGGGTTTAAAAGTCATTGCCTGCTTTTATTCCTGGCAGGACAGAGGATGGAATCGTAGGAAACAGGAGTAATCAATCCCGGGCTGTTAAATAAAGGCACTTTGATGGGACCATTACACGAATTAACTCGGAGCCGATCATTCCGTTCCAAGGCCGTGTCTTGCCCCGCCATTCCAGCGGCACTTCTGCTTTGTCACCTGTCACCTGCAGGACAAACACGTCCCCAAGGCCGTCTCCAGAACAGGAGTGTCACCGTGCGGACAGCGACCCTTCTGAGCACCCCGGAGGCCAGCGGGAGCCTTGGCAGATCCCTGGGCACGGGCTGTTCATCCCTTTGTTACTCTGAGCTCCCCTTGCTCCCATCCCCTCCTAATGACTGCACCGAGGTGATGATGATGATGATGATGATGATGATGATGATGATGATGATGATGATGTGGTCATTAAGGAGGTGATTCGCTCAGGGCTCCTGTGCTTCAGTGACGAGAAGCAAAACATTAACCGGAGTGGTTCAGAACCCTTGCACAGCCACCGGCTTCTCACAATTCCTAATTAATCCAGGGTGTGTTAACGAGTGGCAGCAACGGAGGTGGCTGCTGCTTTTAGGGGTGCACTGGGAATCGGGTGTGGATTGGGATAATGAAGCGCCAGAGCAGGAGCAGATCGGAGTCTCTGTGAGCCTCACCTGCCCTGTGGTCCTTGGGCATTCACTGAGCATTAACTGGACATTAACTGGGAATTTACTGGGCAGTAACTGGGAATTAACTGGCCGTGATGGTCATGTCCGAGAGTCCATAGCAGAGCAGCATTCCCTGCCTGCCAGCCCTGGGATAAAGTGTCCCTCAGCAAGGATTTTGCTGCTGTGAAATCCTCGGCTCTGGGCCATGGGTAGGTCACAGAACCACGGAATATCCGGAGTTGGAAGGGATCCACCAGGATCATCCAGCCCAGCTCCTGGCCCTGCCCAGACACCCCAACAATGCCACCCTGTGCCTGAGGGTGCTGCTCACTCTTCATTATTGGAGTGGAGATGAAGGAGCTCCCAAACTTTGCTGCATCCCAGAGTGTTCACAAACAAACATCCACTGTTCAATTTTAGTTATTAGTGGGATAAATATTTGCTCCAAGCATTTTGGATGCTAAAATAGAAAGCTGCAAACACGGTTGGAGCTGGAAATGGGATCTGTGGGTTAATGAGAGAGGAAGGCCTGGCTCGGGTGATGCCTTTTCCTGGTCTTAAAATTAAGAGAGCTGAACACAGTTAACAGGGAAAAAGGGTTTTACCTCGGTGTTTATTGAAGGATCCCCAGGTGCACTGAAATGCACATCGAAATGCACCCCGAAATGCCCCCCGGAGAAATGGCCCCCCACGATGTGATGTGTGTGCAATTATAGGCCTTGCTAATTAGCACATCTATCAAAGATTGCCCAGGGAGAGACTCCAGCGAGACCCCTCAGCGAGGAACCTTCCCCTGGCTGGGCCTGGCTTTGTTTACAGAATGTGCTCTGGAGAGGCCCTCGGGGTCTGGGGTTTCCAGGGTGTTTGGGCTCTTGGCTTAATGGGATATTGGGTGTGAGGGAAGGGATCAAACTTAAAGAATTATAACTGTGTGGGCTAAAAGCACTGAGAATACATAAAAGCTGTATAAGAGAGCGTATAAAAGGGGTATAAAAGAAAAAGCAAAAAAATCATCATGGCATCACAGGGGCTGATTAGGCTCCAGGAGGCTCTGGCTGGTGGGGGCTGGAGTTGTGTTGAGCTCAGTCATCTCCTGCATCCCTCAAAAGTGCCACACAGGGACGTCCAGGAAGGCTGGGGAAGAGCTGGCAGGGCTCTGTAGGGTGTCACTGCCATCTGTATCCTTTTTCTGGTGTGACAATTCATGTCCAAACTGGGGAGAACCTTGCTGGTGCCAGCCTGAACTTCTTTGTGTGGAGTAGGACACATCCCTGCTGTCTCCATGCCCCATATCCCCTTGCAGTGGCTGTGGGGGGATATTCCCGTGAATATCCCATGGAAGCCCATGATTCTGCTTTCCAGCAGAAATGCCCTCAGTAGGGAGTGCCCTGAAGCTCCCAAACTCAGACTTCCACATCCCTGCACGGGGCAGAGCCGAGAGTTGCTGAGCTGCAGGAATGTTGCAAACAACTCCTGCAAACCCTGTGTCCCTCAGGAATTCTGCTGCCTGACCTCAGCTATAGATCTTTGGATTTGCTCATCTGGAATATTTATGTCTGACCTTTGCCACTCGGACGTGTGTGCAGGAACTGTGGAGGAAAAACGGATGAAAGATTCCCGGCTCCTCCTGGGCCAGGCGGGAGCAGAGAGCTGCAGGAAAGGCTTCCAAGGCACTATTGATTCTCCAGGATCCCCCTGGGTCAGCTGTGGCATCATCAGCTTCACACAGAACTCATGGGCTCCTTCTCTGGCTCCAGGGTTATGAACTCGGCTTGTTGACACTTCTGCCTTCCCAGGATGGATTCCCGGAGTCTTTGCTGGGTTTAAATCAGGCCCTTTTCCTTCCCTCCTCAGGTTTTGGAGTACAGAGAGCACTTTTTGCCTGTTTTAGCTGATTCCCACTCTCCTCCTTGGACTGTCAGATCCATAACTGCTCCAGCAGAGCATCCCAGCTCCGCTGTGGCCATGCCAGTGGGGTGCTCAGGGAGCAAAACTGCTGGGTATGTTCTGAAGAACAAAGGAGCCCTTGGTGGGAATGGTTCGTCCTGGATTGTGTTCAGATCCCACCCCTCTGCCCAGCCCTGGGGCACCTCTGCAGTGCCATGCCCAGCTCTGGCTCCTCAGCACAGCAGGGCCAGGGAGCTCCTGGAGCGGGGCCGGCGGAGGCTGCGGAGCTGAGGAAGGGCCTGGAGCATCTCGGTGCCCAGGAAGGGCTGAGGGAGCCGGGGCTGCTCAGGCTCGAGAGGAGCCCCAGCGGAGAGGGGCCCTCGGGCCTGGGTGTCCCTGTGTGCAGGGAGGGCTCCGAGCAGGGCCCGGGCTCTGCTCCGGGGGCCCAGCGATGGCCCCAGAGCCACGGGCAGGGCCTGAGCCCGGCAATTCCCCTGCACAGGAGGCAGAGCTGCTGCCCTGGGCAGTGCCCAGCAATTCCCCTGCACGGGAGGCAGAGCTGCTGCCCTGGGCAGTGCCCAGCAATTCCCCTGCACGGGAGGCAGAGCTGCTGCCCTGGGCAGTGCCCAGCAATTCCCCTGCACAGGAGGCAGAGCTGCTGCCCTGGGCAGTGCCCAGCAATTCCCCTGCACAGGAGGCAGAGCTGCTGCCCTGGGCAGTGCCCGGCAATTCCCCTGCACAGGAGGCAGAGCTGCTGCCCTGGGCAGTGCCCAGCCCTGAGCAGAGCCCAGCCAGGCTGTGGAGTCTCCTCCCTGGGGATGTTGCAGAGCTGTGGGGACACTGCTGTGCTCTGTGCTCTGGGATGGCCCTGCTGGAGCAGGGAGGTGGCACCAGGGACCCTCTGTGCTCCCTCCAACCGGACCCATCCTGGGATTCTGGGATCTAATGTTCAAACTGTGAAAAAATGTTGGGAAGAAGGAAGCAGAATCCTCAGTGGATGCTCCCAGTGACCTGTACTGCGACAGCCACTGGCTAAAGGCAATTCCCAAGTTTTCCTGTTGGGCACAGCTCCGAGGTGGCTCAGGGTGGAGTGTGTCCAACTGCCCCCAAAGCACTCGGAACAGTGAGGAGAGGAAATAACTGAACCAGAAAACGGGGAAACACAAATAAATAGGGGGTTTCAAATAATATCCTGGACCCTGATGCTTCCAGACTGTCTCTTCCCTGGAAGAAATGGAAAGGGAAGCAGAACTGAGGCATCCCAGTGGTTGTGCATTGATTGGATTCAGGCTGGTTTGGTTTGGAGGTGTTTGGAGCAGTAGAAAGGTTAAGGGACACGGGATTGTGGATTGTCCCATTCCATGGGTTGATGTGCCCACAGTGGCACCCAAGATCGGGGAATCATGGAATGGTTTGGGTGGGAAGGGACCTTAAAGCCCAGCCAGTGCCACCCCTGCCATGGGCAGGGACACCTTCCACTGTCCCAGGCTGCTCCAAGCCCCGTCCAGCCTGGCCTTGGGCACTGCCAGGGATCCAGGGCCATCCCTGATGTTGAGAACAAATCCAGAATTAGAGGAAACCTGTCCAATCCAAAGCTCTCTTCTCCAGGGATCCCAAGTGTGGATGAAATCAGAGTGAGGTAACCAAGAAGATCTGGGCCCTTCAACCCTGGAGCACTGGATGATCCCACTTTCCCCTTGTCATGGTTTGAACCTGAGTTGAGTGACAAAGTTCTGAGCCAATCGCTTCCTGCAATTTTGCATATCTAAAAGCAGCACAGAGGCGGGAAATTTGGGCTTCTTTTCCGGTTTTCACCGGAGGGTGGCCGGGGCCGGGGCCCTGCTGGGCCAGGCCTGGCCCCGGCCGGCTTCTGCCAGGCCCTGCCGGGCCCTGCTGGGCCATGGGCCCCCTGTGCCCGCTCCCCGGTGCCGATGGCTGCGGGGAGACCCTCTTGGAACCGCGAGCAGCTGGGACACACACATCAAACTGCTGCCTGACCGAAAACCACCAGAGCGGTTTCTGCTTTAAAGAGTTGATAAGGTTTTCTCCCTCCCACACGGCTCTGAGAAAAACTTGGCAAGAGCTAATTCTCGAAAAAACATCGAACTGGCTAGCTGCATAAAGGAAATGGGACTTTTCTTCAGCGTAAAGGCCCAAGAAAAAGATCAGCTCTTCAACATGAAAGCTTCAAGGTCAGAGAGAAAAACTAAGTCACATGAGTCAGAGCTGGAAATGAACTGGGGGAAAAAAAGAGGG
Organism: Oriolus oriolus; assembly: GCA_013400235.1. Lineage (NCBI taxonomy): Eukaryota > Metazoa > Chordata > Aves > Passeriformes > Corvidae > Oriolus > Oriolus oriolus. The sequence goes on along the minus strand of VXBT01007373.1, from coordinate 135,862 downwards.
CAGCAGCATTTTCTTGTATGCGTAGCTTAAACTAATTTCTCGCATGGTGTGGTAAAAACTGTAATTTCACAAACTGTTCCATATCTCTCTAAGGCGTGGGGGGAAAGAAGAATCCTGCGTGCGGCCGGCGGGAGAAGAGATTGGCTATGCCAAGCCACCTGAAGCTGTAAAAGACTTTTAAAAAAGTGTGGAGCCGTTGTTTTTTTTCAAGCTGGAATCTTGCTTATCCTTAAAAAATAATACCCCATGTAGAAGCAGTGTAAGAAACTACAATGTTTCAGAGAGAGAGAAATGTTACAGCAGCAGGGCATTCCTCCGGGCGGGACTCTGTTTTGCTGGTTGGTAGCAGTTTGGAAACCACAAAAGCAGAAAAAACCTCATTTTTTTGTCAAACATAGAAAAAGCTTTTAAAACCTGCATCTGACCGATATTATATGTTGTTGTCCTTTATGCATGTTAAGTAAAGTGGGAGGTACTAGAAAAAGAAAAAGAGGGTTTTTTGATTTAACTTCTTATTATTTCTTTTAACTTTCAATCTTGTTAGTAATAAACTTCTTTATATTCTCTAAAGTTTGTGCCTGCTTTCCCTACTTCTAATTCTTATCTCACAAAAGATTAAAAGCTGCAAATTAAACCACTACACTTAATTGGTGTTTCCGCCCAGTTTCGAACTAAACCCACTACACCCCTGCACAAAACACCCATGGGAATGGTTTGGAATTCCTCTCCTGCCCCAAATCCTGGCAGGATTTGCCTGGGGGCCCCATCCCGGTATTGGAACCTGGAGATTTCTGGATGTCAACAAGTTCCAGGCTGTGTTTTTCTTATCAAAACCTTCCTTTGGTGACTTTTCAGCGCAATTTAATTTCTCCTGAAAATACTCAGCTTTCCACGTGGAAAAAAAGAAGGAAAAAACATTTTGTGATAAAAACATGACTGACAGAAATCCCAAATAGTTTTCCCAAGAGCCAAAATGTATTTATTTGCTATCCAAAGATCCCTAAAATCTGAAAAGGATTCGTATTCCATTTTTATTGGAATAAAATGCAGTGAAATGTTGGAACTGCCTCCTCTCCTGCCCAGTTCTGAATGATGGGCCAAGGACAGATCCTGCTTCGTTCCCTGGCTATGGGAGACATTCCCAGGCAGAAGTGAAGTTTCATTTGGGAACCATCCAACCAGAGCAAACAGGAGAGGTGCAGTTCCTTCTCCAGGGACAGCTCTGCTTGGGAAAACACGGATTGCCAGAGGAAAGGCTGGGTGCTGATCCCTTATAAATTCCTTTAGTTCTGTTTTTCTTGTGGAAAACAAGATCTGTTTGGTAAAAAATACCTAAAAACTTGGAAAACAAATGGGTTCAATCGCTAACTCTCCTCCCTCTTTTTCCCTGCAAAGTTGCATCTCACTTTTCTCAGGAATGCTGGAAAACGCTGAAGGAAACCCTAATTTAGCCGAAACCATTGGAGCATTTTTGTGTGGAAAAAAGCACAAACAAACCCCACAGACTCTCTGTGGTTGTGGTGGCCTCCAGCGTTCCTGGGCTGGGAGGATTTTCCTCTCCTTGTGTTGTCCTGAGGCTCAGGATCCATCAATCCACCTTTGCCACGAGCTTGGAGCAGCATCCAGAGTTCAGCACTGGACTGGCGGCAGGAGGGCTCCCGGGAACTGGGAAGCAAGCCATGAAAACATTGGGAACAGGGGCCGTTTACTCTGTTCCTATTTTTCCCACCGATTTTCTCTCCCAAATCCAAGGCCAGTGGATGCTGTGGCTGTGGGAGACTCCCGTGCTCTTGGGAACCTCATCCAGGCTTTCTGAAGGGCTCTCCTGACCTTCCCCTTCTTAGCAGCAATCACAGAATAAATCCGGCTTTCTCCCTGCCTCCGGGTGTTCTGCTGGAGGAAGATCCTCTCCCTCGGAATCTTCTCTGCTGGGAAATGGTAAAACTGGAAAATGAGAGACTGAGGGGGAGAAATGGATCTGAGATGGAGAAATCCAGCATCTGCTCCTGATTTGTCTCTCCTTCCTGAGCTGTTTTCCTGGGATGTTCATCCTCAGATCCATCTCCTGCAGGCCAGTTGGATAATGCAAATAAAAATAGTAACAATAACAATAATAACAGTAACAACAACAACAACAACAACAATAATAATGATGATGATGATGATGATGATGGGATCATTCCCATGGATCTGGGCCTTTCGTGGAGTATGTCCAAGGGCTTGACAAACACTCCAAACTGATCCAGGGATTCTGGTTCAAGGCAAATGAGGGGAAAAACCAGAAGAAATCGAAGTGAGACAACCAAAAATTCCCAGCAGCTTTGGATCCTTTCCTCCTGACTCTCCTCCTCAGCATCTTGGGAACTGGGATGGAACCAGACATCCATCCCATCCCTGGCAGGAGCATTAGAACCCAGGGAGGATGAGTGGGATGAGGCTCCCGCTCCTTCCCATCTCCATCCCATTCCCTTTGGTGGGACAGGTCCTGCGCTCCTCTTTCCATCTCCAAGGATTCCCATGGGAATGGGATGGGCTCTGCACATCCTGGAATTTCACTGGTCCCGTGCCCTGCTGGATGCTCTGTGGTTGGAAGGCCTGACCCAAAGCCCTTGGACTTCCAGGCAGGGAGATTCCTTGGAATGCTGCTCTCCAGCTGCTCGGAGCTCTGTGAGCAGGGTGGGGGGCAGTGTGTCCCTCCAGGAGATGATCCAGGTGGGTAACTCCCACCATTCCTGCTCATACACTGCTCTGATGGGGTAAAATCCTTCATTTATGGCCAACACATCCCTTATTGTCCACATGGAGCAGAGGAACAGCTCAGAAATCCCAAATCCTGCTGTTCCAACATGTCCTCATATCCCTCGTATCCCTCACATCCCTCATCTCCCCTGAATCCCTCCCTGTCCTTGTACCCCTCAGGTACGAGCTGAGGACCAAAACCCCTCAAGGTAATGGCTTCAGAAAAGTCAAATACAGCAGAGGAGGGACTTTAGAAGAACTTGGCCAGAGTTATTAATCATGGAATACAGCAAATGACTCAGAATAATTAATACAAATATTTTAAAATCCAATGAATGTAATTTTTAACTTAATGCAAAAAAAGAGATGGCTTTTGATGCTATTGGGATTGTCCTGCCTGGAGAAGAGAAGCTCGAAGGGGACCTTATTGTGGCTTTCCAGTGCCTAAAGGGGCTCCAGGAGAGCTGAAGAGGGACTGGGGACAAGGGATGGAGGGACAGGATACAGGGAATGGCTTCCCACTGCCAGAGGGCAGGGATGGATGGGATATTGGGAAGGAATTGTTCCCTGGGAGGGTGGGGAGGCCCTGGCACAGGGTGCCCAGAGCAGCTGTGGCTGCCCCTGGATCCCTGGCAGTGCCCAAGGCCAGGCTGGAGGGGGCTTGGAGCAGCCTGGGACAGTGGGAGGTGTCCCTGCCCATGGCAGGGGTGGCACTGGATGGGCTTTAAGGTCCCTTCCAACCCAAACTATTCCACGATTCCAGGATTCCATTTCCATTTCCACAAGTTCTGATGGCAGAGTCTTGGTGAGGAGGGAATGGAAGCCTCCAGGAAAGGTCTGTCCATGTGCTTCCCATGAGGGGAAGCAGCTCCAGCCTGATCTCCCATTCTCTCCTCCCTGCCCCTGCCTGGGCACAGAGCTCAAGGGCAGCACATGAAGTGTCTCCACCAGACCCACACAGCTTCCCAAAGTTCCTGTTGTCCAGCAGAAACATGTCCTGCCATGCAGGAACATCTCCAAGTGATTCCCACCCATGGAATGAGATGTGGATGCACAGGAGGATGGAGGGGCCATGAACTTGAGGAGTTCCCCAAGCCCAGCAGGGCTCCAAGGGCAGAACTGGTGGTGGAAAGACATTCCTGGCTAATCATTAGGGTTATTAGCAAAGGATTTTTAGGGAAGAGAAAACTTGGGGTGATTTGTGCACCCCTTAAAACCAAGCTTAAACTTGAGTTTGGCTGAGCACTGGTTAAGGCCGGAGCAGCACACTCACATCAGCTCCGCTGTATAAAAGTAATTTATGGATTTCTCCACTCCTTAACTTCCCATGTGCTGTCACATTTTGATTTTATACCCAAATAAAAATCTATTGGGCAGGAATGAAGTGCCATAGCTCCGGAATGGATGCAAACAATTCCAGCAGCTGAGGATGAAGTGCAGGGGCAGCTGCGGGGGGGAATCCTTGGGCTCCGTCAGTCCTGGGGGGGAATGAATCCTTCATCCCACTAAATAAATAAAGAGGTGCAGAGAATAACTCGGGGGATGTCAGAATATATTTGAGTTGGGCCGTGGCAGCATCAAGCTGGAAAGCAGAGCAGGGAGGTTTCGCATTTCCCTGTCCCTCAGAAACAGGGAAGCAGGGAAAATGGGCTCCAAAAGGGGAGTTTGTGGCTCTGCTCCTCTTCAGGGAAGAGTGGGAGGCAGGGGAGGCTGGGATGGAAATGCTGCAGGAAGTGGAATATGGGAAGGGATGGGGTTGGGACCACTTAAACCCAGTCCAGCCCTGGGGCTGCAGCCCTATAAACACATCCAAGCACATTCCCTGGAGTTTAGTGTGGATATTGAGGAGCAAGGAGGGATGTCAGGCCCACCCAGCTGCTGCTGGGCCTCAGAGCACCTCACCCCAAACCAAAAATGGAGTTTAATTCTCCTAATGGAGCAGCACAGGGAATAAATCCCTGCCCAGGCTGGTGGATAATGCACGGAGTTTTCAGGATACCCATGAATTCCCTGTTTTCTCCAGGGATTAAAGGAATCCTTTTGCTCTGGAAGGTCCCTGCTGGCAGTCCTGGACTTGCACCTTGTATTTTGGGGCAGCCTAAATCCTAAACCAGCCTGAGCTGGGCAGAGAGCAAGGAAAAAGCCCAGAATTCCCAATCCAAAGGGTTTTGATAGGAATTCAAAGCTCCCACAATTTCTGAGGCCCAGCTGCTGGAGCTCCCGGCTGCCAAATGAAAGAGGGATAGAAATTGGATAATCTGCACCAGATGCTTGGATTTCTTTCTGAGCTCATTGACTTCAGCTGAAATCCCGTTGGGCTGGAAGCTGGCCAGCTCCTGCCACTGCTCCAGGGAGCAGCTGGAGGCATTCCCAGCAGGATGCAGGAGGAGGGAAGACCTTCCCTGTTTTCTGAGCGCTGTTGGGAAACAAATTGTCCCTGACAGGGAAGCAAGGAAGCGACTTTGGATGTTTGGGGAAATAAAACACCCCTGGCATGTGTGGGGATTCCTGCAGGGAATTATCCCCTTGGAAAGGCTTCCTGGCTCTTCCAGGTCTGGCTCCAGCATGGTCAAGGTGGGCTTTGGATCTGTTTACAAAACTTTCAAAATGAAGGAATAACCCCCCAACTTGTCTGGTTTTTGGATGGAGGGAAAGCTGCAGTTTTTCCTGCTGTGTTTTAATCTCTTTCCAAGAGAAATCCGATGGATGCAGCACTTGGGGTTGGAGTTTTAGTGTCAGACAAGTGCTGATTAATTCAGATTGGAACAGCCACCTCCATGAGGGATGGAGGCTGCACCCTGCAAAATCCCCCTGGAAAATCCCCCTGGAAAAGGGTTTGCCTTCATGTGATCCTAATCCAACATGGTCCCTAAAAAATAACCCCAAACCCATTCCATGATTCGGTCTCCTCCATTGGAGCTGCTCATGAATTTGGGAACGTCTCTTTTAGGAACAAGGCCTTGAGATGAGGACACACGGCCAGGATGCAGCAGGACGGATCCATGGCCAATTCGGGACTCATCCATCATGGAAAACACTGTAAGAACATGGATGTTTATCCCCAAAATAACCCGAAATCCCCATTTCCCCCTCCTTGGTGTGTGGAGCAGTGGCAGAGTGAGGCTCTTTTCCCATTCCCCAGGAGAGCCGTGGCCTGGGGACACCCTGGATTGTGGGAGTGTGCAGCTCCTGGTGCCTGGGGCTGGCGGTGGGACTCAGGAGCAGCAAATTCCAAAACTGAGACCCCAAAATTCAAATTTAAGGCCCCAAAATATTCGCCTGCAAATTGGAGGTTGGGGGAAGACCCCAGAGGTACCAGGTAACAACGAGCTGATCATCACAGCTGATCCCTGTGGCTCTGATCCCGCCACTGGAGCAGCTTGGGAGGCTCCATCCTTGGGGATTTAGCCCAAACTGGCTAAAGCCAAGCCCAAACTGGCTAAAGCCCCACCTAAGTCGGATAAAGCCCTGCCCAGACTGGATAAAGCCCTGCCCAAACTGGATAAAGCCCCACTCAAACTGGATAAAGCACCACCCAAACTGGCTAAAACCAAGCCCAAACTGGATAAAGCCCTGCCCAAACTCGATAAAACCAAGCCCAAACTGGCTAAAGCCCAGCCCAAACTGGCTAAAGCCCTGCCCAAACTGGATAAAGCCCTGCCCAAACTGGATAAAGCCCTGCCCAAACTGGATAAAGCCCCACTCAAACTGGATAAAGCACTGCCCAAAATGGCTAAAGCCCAGCCCAAACTGGCTAAAGCCCTGCCCAAACTGTCCCGATCTTGTGGCCCGCTGTGCTTTGAGCCCGAGACAGGATTAGGGACCCCCTGAGATCCCTTCCAGGCTGAATTTCCCTCTTATCCCATGGCTATCCCTCTTCCCAAGGCTACTTGGCCCTCTCCAAGCCTCCAGAACTGGAAGTGGAATCCAGAAGCCTCCCTCCTCCTCCTCCTCCAGGTGCTCTTGGAGACAGGAATGAGCAGCTCCGACCTGCCTGGAGCACTCAGGGCTGAACTGTGGCAGGTTCAGAGCATCCGAGAATCACCAATTTCTGGAACTCTTTCCTGTTTTTCCCTGTTCCAGCCCCATTCCCACAGGTTTGCCTGTCTGTCCCGAGCATTCCAGCTCTGCAAAGGCGGAGGGAGGGAAGGCAGCAAACACTTCCTTTTGTGCCTTCCCTCGGGAATTTTCCCTGCCCAGGGAGTGGTGGATGGATTTTTCCTGTTTCAGGTGCCTACAGAAGGGTTTCTCAGCACTGCTCGTGTCCCTGCTGGTTGTTTCCCTTCTCCTGCCCTTGCCTTGCTTTTCACACCTGGAAATGTTCCTGTTTTTCCTCTGGGATTTTTCTTCCCCAAGTTGACCCAGTTTCCATCCTCTTTTCATGGAGCAGCTTCCCTGCACTGGGATGGTTTGACCTGATAAACTCCATAAATTTTCCTTGTGCTACTCCCACGAATCCTCCGGAATTATTTTTTCCTTATGTTATTTTCTCCCCAAAAATTCCCTTATCCAGTTCACTTTACAACCCCTGCCCTATTTCCTGGCCCTCAACCCTGGAGCATTCCTCACCTCTGAGCTCCCTCTCCCAAATTCCCTTGGTTTGGAGCTGTTTTTTATGGAGAGTCACACCTGCCCTGGAGGATCGACCCCAGTTTCCGAGGATAAAACGTAGAATATTTTCCAGAGGCGGAAGAGAGCAGAGGAAATTACCCCCAGCAACACCTGGAATGCAAATGAGGGATACTGAAATGCAAATATTTGGCAAATTCAGGAATGAAAAAAGCAAAGGGCCCCTCCCAAAATATCCCAGCAAACACAAACTGCTGGAAATGTTCAGGAATAGCACAGGAAAGGCTGAGCCTGAGGGCTTGGTAAATGCCAGCTTAAAGCACTTCAGCAAAGCCCAGGGTGAGGTTTAACCCTGGATGCAGGTCTAGCCCTGAGTGCAAGTTTAACCCTCAGTGCAGGTTTAACCCTGGGTGCAGGTCCAGCCCTGGGTGAGGTTTAACCCAGGGTGAGGATTAAGGCTGGGTTCAGGTTTAGCCCTGGGTAATGACTTAGCCTTGAGGGCAGGTTTAACCCTAGGTTCAGATTTAACCCTGGGTTCAGGTTTCGCCCTGGGTGCACATTTAGCCAAGGGGCAGGTCTAACCCTGAGTTCAGGTTTAACCCTGGCTGAGGCCTAAACCTGGGTGCTGGTCCAACCCTGGGTGAGGTCTAACCCTGGGTGCAGGTTTAACGCTGCGTGCAGCATTAGCCCTGGGTGTAGGTCTAACCCTGGGTGCAGGATTAGCCCTGGGAGCATGTCTAACCCGGGGTACAGGTTTAACCCTGGGTGCAGTTTTAACCCTGGGTGAGGTTTAACCCTGGGAGCAGGTTTAACCCTGGGTACAGGATTAGCCCTGGGTGCAGTTTTAACCCTGGGTGAGGTTTAACCCTTGCACTGCTGCCTTTGGGCCCATCTTTTCCTCCCCAGTCACGCCCATCCTGCTCCTTTCCAGGAAAACCTTTGCCGGTCTCTTCCTTCTTGACTCTCCAGGAAGAAATTCCCCTTCTAATCCTTGCTGCTGAATTTATGGAAAACATTAGAGAGGCAGAAGGATGAGATTATCCAGAACTTCAGCTTGGGCAGAGCTTCCTGAGCAAACTGGAATTGGACAGGGATTTTCCCAGGAAAAGTTTCCCAGTTAGTTTGGTCATAATGGAATTCCAGGTGCCGAAATTCACGTTTTTATTGATGTCCCCCAGGTGCTGCAGAGCCAGCAAAGTGATGGATACCTTCCCATCATCCTGGTTATTCCGGCATTCCGTGCTCCAGCCCTTCCATGCCCCCTCATTCCAAGGCAGCCCAGCCATCCCCACTTCCAACCGCACCAGGATAAGTTCCGAGGGTTCTCCTCCTTCCCTTGATTTCCAGCCCAGGAATGTCACTGGGAAAGTGTTGGAAGTGACGTTCCTGGGCTGGTGCCCACATGGATCCACCAAAGCTGCCAGAAGATCTCTGGGAGATGGAAAAGAACTTCTGGAAAAGGAGTGACAGGGGTGGCTGTGGTGGGTTCAGAGCTCACTCCCAGGGCAAAGACTCCCAATCCAAGGGAGAAGTGTCCCAGCCTTCGGCCCCATCACTCCCAGAGCCACGGCTGAGGCCCCCCAGGGGGGATGATCCGGGGAAACTCCTCGGTGACGGTGTCAGTGACCCTCAGCAGAGCTGGACACTCTGGGATACTCGGGATATATCCAGAGGCACTGGCGGCTCCAGGACCTTGTCACTGCCCCGTCCCCTGGGAAGCTCTTTCCACATCTTCTCCTTGTTTTTCCTTTTTCCCTTTTGCTCTGTGTGCTGATTCCAAAACCTTCAAACTGGGAGGAATTTAAATGAGAGGAGAACGCTGGAATATTTAGAAACCAGATGAAAACCCTCGGGATGAGACTGGGAATCAGCTCACGTCTCGTCTGACCCAGAAGCTTTCCAAGACCCCAGGGGCCACGGGAGGCTCTTGGACTGCAGAATTCCTGCAGCCATCCAAGAAATCCCCAATGAAAACCAAACTCCAGTGGAGAGGCAGTTTCCCAGTGACAAGATGCAAATTAAACAAGGAAAAAGTGTTTCCAGAGGAGCTGTCTCATCTCGAGGTGGGAAGCACAGGCTCTCATTCCCATGGGATCCGGCAGAGCCCACTCGGCTCTGGGAATGAAAATGCTGGAAAACAAATCCCTGCTGTTTGGAGGGGCTGGATGGGGAGGAGTCACGGAACATGAGAGCTCTCAGCACAGGCTCCTCTCCACCCTGCCTGGAATTATATCCCGAATTGCGGAGTGTTGGAGCAGCTCCGTGTGCTGATGGGGCTCATCCCAGAGCATCCCGGAGTGCCCATTCCAATCCCTCTGGACATGGGGGGAGAGCCCCAGGAAGAGCCATGGGAAGAGCCATGGGAAGAGCAGGTCACCTGTCCAAAGTGACCTCTCCACAGCTGAAAGAGGCACCACAGGTGGAGCTCCTGGTTCCTGTGGGCACATTCCTGACACAGGCAGATCCCTGCTCCAGCCATAGCTCCCGCTTTTTCTGGATTCAGGGATCCAGAGCAGCAGCGTTTTCTGTCTCACACCTTTCAGGCTCTCATTAATGAGATTGTGATTTCTTTTGAAGATGAAAAAATCTGGATAAAAAAGGGCTTGGTGTCTCAGTTTTCCTAAAATAATATTTGGAATGTGTGTTTCAGCTGGAATTGTTCAGCCTGGAGAGGAGAAGGCTCCAGGGAGAGCTCAGAGCCCCTTGCAGGGCCTAAAGGGGCTCCAGGAGAGCTGGAGAGGGATTTGGGACAAGGGATGGAGGGACAGGACACAGGGAATGGCTTCCCACTGGCAGAGGGCAGGGCTGGATGGGATATTGGGAAGGAATTGTTCCCTGGGAGGGTGGGGAGGCCCTGGCACAGGGTGCCCAGAGCAGCTGTGGCTGCCCCTGGATCCCTGGCAGTGCCCAAGGCCAGGCTGGACGGGGCTGGGAGCAGCCTGGGACAGTGGGAGGGGTCCCTGCCCTTGGCAGGGGGGGGCACTGGATGGGCCTTAAGGTCCCTTCCCACCCAAACCATTCCATGATTCCATGATTTCCACCTGTGCAGGGATTTGACGGATGTGCCATACAAAGGACAGAATAAGCACAGCCCTCAGCAGAGAAGTTGTTTGGGATTTCTTCCATCCTGCAGATTCCCAAGGAGCAGCTTGTACAAGCTCTTCCCTAAAATAGTCTCCAGCTTTCTGTGGGTGGCAGCGAAGCAACAATTTTCACTTCTCTCCCTTCTTCTTCCCCGGAGAGGATATTTTTTTGGGAGCACATTTGATTCTCAGCTGTCTCAAACTGTCTCGAAATCCCACATTTCCCCATGTGAGCTGCATCCCACTTTTATCTCACTTTATAGGGCCTTCATTTGAATCCTATTAATTTCTGTGATTCCTTGACAGAGCAGTAATGGAGTGGGATAAAATGTACGGCCGGCAGTGTCTTCCGGAATAACGGAATCAAATCTTTTACATTCCGTAGAATTTTACCTGGTTTTATTTTCCTTTCAACACCATGGAGAATGGATTGAAACACCCTTTTTTTTTTGGAGAGGGAGGTGTCCCTTGGCATCAGGATGAGTCAGTGTGAAAACCCACAAAGGTTTTTGGTGTCGTCACTCAAGCTCAGCACATTTCCTGGTAGCTGCCCCATCCCTGGAACTGTCCAAGGCCAGGTTGGATGGGGCTTGGAGCACTCTGGGATAGTTCCACCATGGAAGGGGGTGGCACTGGATGAGCTTTAAGGTCCCTTTCCACCCAAACCATTCCATGATTCCATGAACATTCCTTTCATCCTTCCCTAAAGCCCTGTTCATTTCTCTTGTTAGCTCAGCAGCTTTGGCTTGTCCTCTTCTCATTCTAATGAGTCCTTTCTTCCCATTGGGAAGGAAAATCCGTCTGTGTCATCAGGACTGGGAGAGTCTGACCCAGAGCTCCTGGTGGGGGCTGATTCCAAATGCTCCTTCATGCCCCAGGAATGCAAAGTCATTCGATGTGAACCACGGCTGTCCTGGAACAACACCCTGGGACTTTTACCTGGGCAGTCAGTGCCAGCACAAGGGGGAATGGCTTCCCACTGCCAGAGGGCAGGGCTGGATGGGATATTGGGAAGGAATTGTTCCCTGGGAGGGTGGGCAGGCCCTGGCACAGGGTGCCCAGAGCAGCTGTGGCTGCCCCTGGATCCCTGGCAGTGCCCAAGGCCAGGCTGGACGGGGCTGGGAGCAGCCTGGGACAGTGGGAGGTGTCCCTGCCCAGGGCAGGGGTGGGATGGGATGGGCTTTAAGGTCCTAAATGAAAGGATTCAGTGGGATTTTCAGGTCACCTGTGGGCCAGACCCCTTCCCACCAGGATCAGGACAACGCTGGGTCTCCATGAAATCCAGAGGCAGCATGGCTCAGCTTCCCACCAGGATTTGCTCCTCGTGTCCTCTGAAGGCTGTGAGTGACAGCTCCGTCCTGGCGCCGGCGCCAGGAGGTGACCGGTCCCCAACCTGAGGGCAGCACCCAAATCTGGCTGAATAAATCCTCCAGCCGGCTCTGCCCTGCAGTGACAACTGTCCCGGTGCTGTGACACCTGCCCGGTGTCACAGGTGGTGCCAGCAGGGGCTCGGGACGCGCAGAGGTCAAGCAGAGGATGTGGGCAGCTGATGTGGATCTGGCATTTCCTGGGATCCCCATCCCTGGTCTCCCCCCTCACACAGGCTCTGCGGGGCACAGACCCTGCAAAACTCAGCTCCAGGCTGGGATCAAAAGGCTCTGTGATAATTCATCCTGGGAAACTGCATCCAGCCAAGCCACATGGAAAACCCTCCCAGATTTATGGGATTTATTAGTCTGTCTCTCCCCAGCCCCAGAGTTATTCCATTAGGAAGGAATCGTGTTTGTCTGGAATGATTTACTCCTCGCAAACCCACCCTGACTCCCACCTTTTTCAAACACTTTCCTAAATGTATCCCAAAGCTCCCCAAGCCCAGCAGTTCCTCAAGTTTCCCCTCACAGGGCTTCGGCACCACAGCATTCCCAGGAACACCAATTCCCTGTGGGAACAACGTGCAACCTGCCTGTGCTATTCCCTATCATTAAACATAATGATCACTAACGACCCTTGGATTCCAAACTTTGCATCTCACTTCAGGATGCAGTTCCCAAACCTTTAGGGCTTCCCTGTGTTTTCCTGGGAATGTTTTAGTGGATGGTGTTTGCTGGAATGGATACAAATGTGCAGAGACATCGGCACTTCACACACCACTCTTCCAGTCTCGAGTCATTCCCTACTTTCCTGCCTCCTAACAACTCCATGATCTTCTCACTGTTAAAATCCCTGGATTATGGCAGTGATTTAGCATGTTTTACACCGGTGATAACAACCAGCAGCTCTGCGCATCATTAGGGATTGAAATATTCCACAAAAAAACCGGAACACGTGATTTCCCAGCAAAGTGTGGAGCAATGACGATGCTAAAATGGGAATTTCAGGCTTGGCTGCCACATAATTTGCGCTGTCCTTGGCAGGTTTAGTCAGGATCATGGCCCACGTTGTGCTGGATAAATCCGTGGGCAGACACAGCCCCTGCTCCACAGGGAATCTTTGGGTGGTTTGGGATTGGGAGAGCGGCAGCTGGGGATGGAGCACGAGGGGTCACAACTCACCTGTCCTTGATCCCACCTAAACCCATCCCTGCCCGCCTGAATTATCCCGGGGGCCATTCCATGGGGCTTTCCGAAGGGTATCTTTGCTTCCCAAAAAATTACTGTGTTTCCTTCTCACACACCCAGCCTCATGTCGGAATACAGAGATCCTTGGAGGAAAAGTTCCCGGTTCTCTGCACAAAAAGAGGCTGGTGGGTGATTCCCAAGGGATGCTTGTCCCCCTGAGATCCCAAACTGTGACACTGTCACATATTCCATGATTCCCATGGCTCATCCAAAGGTGTCTCATTGGTGTAGGGGGGTTTTGGTCCTGTTATGAAATCCCATAATCCAGAGAGACCCCTCAGTGCTGCTCCTGGGTCCCACCGCCAGCCCCAGGCACCAGGAGCTGCACACTCCCACAATCCAGGGTGTCCCCAGGCCACGGCTCTCTGGGGAATGGGAAAAGAGCCACTCTGCCACTGCTCCACACACCAAGGAGGGGGAAATGGGGATTTCGGGTTATTTTGGGGATAAACATCCATGTTCTTACAGTGTTTTCCATGATGGACGAGTCCCGAATTGGCCATGGATCCGTCCTGCTGCATCCTGGCCGTGTGTCCTCATCTCAAGGCCTTGTTCCTAAAAGAGACGTTCCCAAATTCATGAGCAGCTCTAATGGAGGAGACCGAATCATGGAATCATGGAATGGGTTGGGTGGGAAGGGACATTAAAACCCATCTCATCCCACCCCCTGCCACGGGCAGGGACACCTCCCACTGTCCCAGGCTGCTCCCAGCCCCGTCCAGCCTGGCCTTGGACACTGCCAGGGATCCAGGGGCAGCCACAGCTGCTCTGGGCACCCTGTGCCAGGGCCTCCCCACCCTCCCAGGGAAAAATATCCCAGAAAATCTGGGTAAAGCTTCTCCTTGCAGGAGGACCCCATGAGGCCCAGGGATCACTCATTCCTGACATTAATTAGCCTCAGGACATGAGTGATGTTCTCCCATTAGGAAGAATTTTACCAGGGAAAGGCGACTTCTGACATATTTCTGGAGTGAATCAATCACTTTAATTAAAGCAGCCAATGTCTCTGGAAAAAATCCCAAAGGGATTTTCAAGATTAAACCCCTTTGTTCATCATGGATCCCTAAAAGCTTCATTTTTTCCTCATTTCCCAGTTGGAAACTCCTCTTTCCCTTTGCTCCTTGGCCTCCCTCACACCCTCACTCCCATCCCTGGGATATCAGTGTTTATAGCCATAATTTCCAGAGTTTTGTTCCAATCCTGTGCATCTTCATATTCCCTTTGTTCTGGGAGAGCCAACAGGAGCTCACTTGGGATGCATCCATCTGCTCCGAGTTCTTTTCCATCGCTCTCATCTCCATGGTAACTTGGGAAATCGCTTCCTCTGCGAGTGAAGAGCTGGACAGAAGATCCATGAGCAACACTGGAAGGTGCACCAGACATGGAATCACAGAGTCATCGTGGCTGGAAAAGAATTCCATGGTCATCAATCCAACCTTTTACCGAATATCCCCATACCCACTCAACCACACAGTGAAGTGCCTCGTCTGCTCCTTTCCCAAACAATTCCAGGGATGGGGACCCCACCCCAGCCTTAATCACTCTTTCAGTGAAGAATTTTTCCCTGATATCCAACTTGAACGTCCTCCAGGCTGTTTCCCTGAGAAATTGGGAAAATCCTTGTTGCTCCATCAACAGATCTGTGGGACCAAGGCTCATCTTCAGGAGAAGAAATGTTTTCCTGGGATTTGTAGCCGGATGCCTGAAGCCAGAACGAGATCTCATCAGAGCAGGACTTTAGTGGGAACTTGCTCCTGGAGGGAACCTGGAGGAGATGAGGAAAGGGCAGAGCATGAGGAACATCCCAAGGATTTCACTCAAGTTACCCACGAGGAGACTTTTTATTTTGGGGATTGAAGAGGAGGAGATGGTGACAAAAAAAACAGGATAAAAAAGAAACCCATGGGCTGATCTGCCCAGCCTGGATGAGTCACTTTGTGCAGAGCTGGTCTGCAAAATTCCTGCAGCTTCCAGAGGCCTCTCCACGGGCTTTGTGAAGGACCTGGAATTCCCAGTGTCCAAAGGGATCAAGGCATAAGCCAGGAGAGCTTCAGCCTGTCACCTTGACATTTCTGGGAGGCGGAATTGCTGTCCCAGAGGAAGGGGAGGGAGAGTTGTGCGGAAGGAATTTCTGGAGCCACAGGGAAAGGATCCCCACAGGGAAAGGATCCCCATCTTTCTGATCTCAGACCTCACCCTCAGTCTCCACTCTGCAGCTGAGGGACATGCCCTGCTCCAGGAGGTACCAAAAGGATGCAAAAAGGGATGGTGGGAGGGGAGGGACACTCCCTGAGCTTCCCTAAACCTTCTGCCCAACCCTCTCCTCCAAAACCACATTCCGATGCTTCCAAAGGCCGATTCCTGCCTGCTCTGTCCTTGCCTCCCTTTGCCAGCCAGCACAGGGCCTGGTGCACAGCCAGCCTCCTTTAGAGGGTGGGGACACCAAACTGGGGAGAAGAGTCCCCTTTTCAGGGAGAAGCTTCCCAAAATGTTTCCATGAAGGAGAGCAGTCCATCAGTGATCCTCCTGTGTCCTTGACTCCAGAAGGGAGCCCTTTCCTAAAGGCAGGAATTTACTGGTCCCTCATTTTCCCGGTTTCTTTGCCCATTGCTGGGGGTGAGGGATCTGCTGGCCTGGCCTCCAGCTCCATTTGTGGCCCCCAGTTCAATCCAGGGAATCTGGGTCAGGTCACCTGGATCTGTTCTGTTCCACATCCACGTCTCCCTCTGAGCCTCAGTGGAAGCTCCTGTGGAGTGCAATTAATTCCAATTAAAATGATTGCCTACATTTGATCTCACAAATCCCAGCCCAAAAGCTCTGATTTTTTCTCCACTGGGATAATGGAGAGCGGGACATGCTGGGAGACCCCACATTAGAGCTTCCCATTGTCCCTTTTCCCTCTGCCTGTGGATTGTAGTGCTGGAAAAAAGAATTCTTTTATCTGCCTAAGGATTGATGAACACATCTCTCAATAGTTCTCCGCTGAAAGGACTGCAGCAGGAATTCATTTTAAATTGATAAGTGTTGAAAATACACCTAAAGATGAAGACTGAAAGAGGGAAATGCGGGAACAGGGAGGGAAAATGCCAAGATTTTGAGGCTGTTCCATGGGAATGGGAGTGTTTGCAGGAGAACAGCAAAGAAACAGCTTGGGAAGCTTTAAAAGTAATGGTGAGAGTTTGTGGGCAGATGGAAAAGGGAGGGATAAGACCAGTCTGGGGTGCAGGTGAGAGGCAGAAACAGCTGGGAGACAGCAGGGATCTGGCCAGGATCCAGCTGGAAAACCCTGCTCAGGACTGGGATCCTTCTGAGCAGAAATGTGGGCAAAGGGGATTCCTGAAGGAGCAGAGTTGATAAAGAAATGGAAAAGTTTTCCAGAGGTAATTTCCACAGCCTGGCCTTGCCAGGATGGGTGTCCAGAGGATTGTGCTCCCAGATCCAGGGGCTGGAGCTGTGCCCAGGCAGAGAATTCCCATCTCAGCTGATCCCAGCCCTCCATGAGCCAGAGTTCCCCACCCTGGGCAGGGACTGGGGTCCCCCCAGCTGTGGGGATGGTGCTGGGAGTGGGCAGAGCTGGAAAAAGCCCCCAGATCCAAGCCCTGGGAGCAGGGAGGTTATGGACACCGGGAGCACAAGGCCCCAGCTCCATCTGCCTCCAGACTGGTGCAGGGACCACCGGGAATGAGGAGGAGGAATGGTTTCTTGGGAAAAGGAATAAGGCTCTTGCAAGGGAATCCAAACCCAGCGGGAGGAATCGAGTCATGTGTTGGCAAAGATCGAGTTTGCTGCGGAATCTGTCACCAATTTTTGTAAATAGGAGCTTCTCCCTGGGAAAAGTCTGGATCTCCCAGCTCCCAAGGGATGTCAACAAGCCCATGCTGGTCCCACCACTGGAATGGCAGTGCCAGCTGCCCTCCTGCTGTAGGAACTTCGGAAGGAACATCTCCCACTTTGCCAGGGAACCGGAACACTTCTGCTTTGAGGGTCCAGAACTCATTTCTCATTTAATTCCCATCTCCATGATTCCACAAAGTGAAATGGAAATGAATTTTCTTTTCAAACCCCATACTGAGGAAAAGAAAAAATTGGATTGAACAGACTATTCTGTTTGAATAAAAGAAAATGCTGAATTCCAATTTTAGGGGGTTTAAAACTTTTTCGAGAGAATTGAAAAGAAAATAAACAATGCAAAAAAGGATTTTGGAAAAAGAAATCCAAATATTCCCTTCTGAGAAGACAAAAATGTTTTGATTTTCTTCAGTTTTAATTCACATGAAGAATCAGAATATCCAGCTAATGGGTTTGGCCTAAGAACGAGTTTTAAGTTGCATGAGGAAAGAGGAATGATGGATCAGGGAGCTTGGAACACCTGCCTTGGGAAAACACACTTGGAAAGCTTTGCTTTGTCAACAGTGCAAAATGACTTGGAGGGGTTGGGTGATGGCTCTTAATAGAAACACATCTGGGGGATAATATCCAATGTGGAAAAGCTATTACGGGATAACATGGAAATAGATCAAATAGATATAAACCAGCCCTGAGTGGAGCAAGGCTGGAAATTAGGAGATTTCTAACAATTCACGGAGTGAAATTCTCCCATGCTATCCTAAATCTATTTGTCTCTATGGAGATGAGGGGAAGCAGACAGGAAGGAGGGCCCATAAATTATCTAAAGATGGAGCTGTTGATGAAAGGAGTTGTTTGATAAAGTGGGAATAATTCTGGGGCTGGAAGTGAAAGGCCTTGGCCAGGTGATTTATTGCTATTTCAGGATGCAGATTTGATCATTGCATTCCAAGTGCATTTCCCTGTGTTGTATTTATGGAACATTAATCCTAAATTCCGGGTTTCTGCTGGACACTTGCGGGGTTTAGGACACTTTGCTCACCCCTTGGTTCACAACTTAACTTCTGTTTAGTCCCTGTTTAGGTACTGTTTGGGGCCTGTTTAGTCCCTGTTTGGGGCCTGTTTGAGGCCTTTTTGGGGCCTATTAAGGGCCTGTTTAGGCCCTGTTTGGGGCCGGTTGGGGTCTGTTTTAGCCTTTTTGGGGCCACAAAGCCCAGCTCAGAGCAGAGCACAGCTGGGGTGGGAAGGTCTTCGGGATAAGAGGTGCTTGTACCTGGTTTGCTCATCTGGGATTGCAGAGATCCTCAGCTTTGAGGTTGGAGTTTCCCTGGCAGAGGCGAGGATTGTTGGGATTTTTGTTGTAATTCCATAGCGTGAAATGATCCATTTCCTTAAGTCACTTCTGAGGAATTATCTAAAGGAATTCCCTGCTTTTTCAGGAATCCTCGAGGCTGTTGATGCCATGGAAAGCTGGGAAGTTTACCAGGGGTGGATTTACTCTTCATGCAGGGCACTGCTGGGAGGTGATTGCTGTGCTCTGCCTTGGGAAGAGAACTACTGACCCCTCTGTCCAGAACCAGGAGCATTTGAAGGGATCAGTCCTTGGATTCAGGTCTGGATCTTTGGTTTAAACCCCCTCTGCATGAGGGCCACAGCCATGGAGCCCACACAGGGTCTGGCTGTGGGTGGCTTTGCGGGGTGTGCTCATGGCTGGGAGGGTCTTGTCACTTGTAAGGGGAGACAGGTCACCCCACACACCCCAAAGGGATGTGGGTCTGCAGCGCCCTCCTGGAACTAAAATATGAGCCCAAAAATGTGGTAGGAGAGGTCTGACCTGCAAGAATTCCTCCCTGGGAATGGCTTTTGAGGACAATCTGGTGGAATCTTGCCCAGGATCCATCCACGTTCTCCTCGTCGGGCTTGGGAGCACAAACCTCACCCTGGCAGTGCCTCTCTGAGGTGACCTCAGGAGCAGCTAAATCCAAACTCTGACCAAACCGATGGTGATTCTGCTTCCATTCCTGCAGTCTGGCTTATCCCAGGAGTGACCTGGAGAGGGAGAGGAAGGCAGAACATTCTCCCTGCTCAGAACAGCTCAATTTCCTCCTGAGTTCCCAGAATCATCCAAGTTGGAAAAGACTTCCAAGATCATCAATCAACCTTGGACCAAATCCCACCATTCCCACTAAACCATGTCCCCAAATGCCATGTTTTTAAACACTTCCAGGGCTGGTGACTCCAGCCCTGCCCTGGGCAGCCTGTGCCAATGCCCGACCACTCTTTCCATGAACTCTTTTTTTCCTGAACTTCCCCTGGTGCAGGATTCCCATCCAGGCAGTCTTGGCTCTGTCCTGAAGTCTTCCCAGGAAGCTGAGTTGGGATTCTCCAGCTGGGATTCCCTGTTTGCTGTGCTCGTGTATCTCAAGCTCTCGTCTGAGAGCCCCACAAGCTCCACCTCACCCAGGAGCAACGGATCAAAGGAGGTGGAGCTCTTATCCATGGATGTCCCAGCCCTGCTCCAGCACTTTTGGAGCTGCTCATGTTTTCCCTCCCCATGCTGAGGGGGTGAGGGAAGGTGGAGGAGAAGAAGGCTCAGAAGGTTCCTCTTCCTCTGAGCTGTTCCACCACATCCTGGCTAATCCAGAGCCTTTCCGGATCCCTCCTGTGTGATCCAATATGGATCATCCACCCCCTGCTTACAAGAAACATTTTTTTGGAGTGTAGCAAAGCAATCAAAACCAACCCCTGGCTCTCAGATTTCCACTCCTCCCGTTTTCCAGTGGGAATCAACTCAGCCTATCTCAGTAATGAGCCGAGCGAATTTATAGGGAAGAAAAACTTCCCAGGTTTCTAAATTATTCTTGGAATGATATATTGTAAACCTGCCCCACCAAACCATTGGCTGAGTTGTTTTACATTTATGGCAAAGATGATTTAGACCTCAAATGGGAAATAAAATCTGGAGACGTTAAGTTTATTATAGAAAAATCCATTAAGAAGCCGTTTTTCAGGAGCAGCAGTGGGGAAGGAGAACATGGAGCAGGGATGGTTGTTCCAAGTGCCTTGGAATACTTGTTATCGTTCCCAGTTTAGCTGAGTGGGCCTGTCAAGCATCTGAGGAGCTGAAATGCTGCCCCTTGAAGCTGAACTTGCTCTGGAAGTCCATTAGATGTCTGTCATTCCCGGGGCTGCCGAGATTTATCTGGGAATTCGTCGTGTCTGTGGTTTCGAGGCTTTGCCAGAATCAATAATTCCAGGGTGGTCAAACAGCTCTGACAGGACGTGGCGGGCAGGCACCACGGAGATTATTTGAGCAGTTACAAAAGAAGTCTCTTCCCAGAAAAAAAACCACGACAAAAAGGGAAAATCTCCAGATAAATTTAACTGCAAATGGGAATTATTTTGAGGAAAATTGAAACCATTTTTTGGGGCTGTGTATCCTGAAATGCCGCTGTTGGAATGAGCTTCAGGCTGTGGTGGTCCTGGAAGAATCAACCTCCCATGTGAGGAGGAGCAGGAGACCATCCCGGCATTCCCGGGGTCTCCGGGCACAGGGCAGGACAGGCAGGAGCAGCTCCAGCTCTGGGATCAGCATTCCCGCAGTGTTTGAGCAGGGAGCTCAGCCAGGATCACGTTTCCATGGAGCATCAGCTCATTCCAGGCACACAAAAATGGCTTTAGACAAACCCCCGGGTTCCCTTCAACACCCATCTGAAACAGAATTTTCAACGAGCCTTTTCTGCATCACCCCATCATCCCAAACTGCCGTGGTTTTCCTTTTCCCAGGTCTCCCAATCCTTCCCTTTGTCCTCCTGCTGAACCCAGAGCCATTTTCTCCTCTTTGTGGAGGACACAAAACACGCAGCTCTCATTTCTCTGTTCAATACTCAGCCCTCTTACTCTTCCTTCTTGGTGTTTTGTTGGGTTTTATTTTCCAGTAAAGGAAATATCCAAGTGGAGAGGGGCTCCTTTTCCTTCCTGGATCTGGAAAATAAATGAGGAGCCAGCAGCTCCCAGGTCCCACGCCGTGGCTGCCTTGAAGTGACTTGAAACCACTCCTTCCAAAGCAGATTTTTCCAAGTGTTTCCACTGCGGATTAAAGTCGCTCTGGAGCTTTAGGGACACCCCTCGAGGGCAGTTTACTCCATAAATTAATTCCACTTCCCTGTGACAGAGCAGCAAATGGAAAAATGGAAACTGTCTGGGCTCTGTAAAGCCCACGTGGGGTTTCTTGGAAGGGTTCATTACGTGATGGGTGATAATTGATATCACTGAGGACTGCAAACGTCTCTGGCTGTGCCCATCCAGCCGTGGGAAGCAGCGATCCCACTGTTGCCGTGGCAACGGGAATGTTCCTGGAATGTGGGAGCTGGGACCCGGGGCTGTGCCTCGGTTCTGCGGCCGTGGCTCAACCTCCCCTGGCTGTGTGAGTGCCCCAAACTGTGTCAGAAACACCAAAAACTCGAGTTCCACTCTCTGGCAAGGCCGGGAGCATGTCAGTGCCCCAGGAGAGCACTGCCCTCCCTCATCCCGCTCCTGCTTGGGACATTCCCATCCTCAGGGGCTGTCCCATGACCCTCCAGAGCCCCCTCCTGCTGTCCCTGGGGAGGGGCTGCTCTCCCAGCTTGCACTCCAAGGGTTCTGGGGGAATTTGGGGCTTCAGCGATGTCTGCAGAGAGCACGGCTGTTTGTCCACATCCTTCCTTCCTAATTCATGGCAAGAACTCCTGGTAGAGCTGGAAGTTGCCTTCACCCTGTCCCCTCAGCTCCCTGCGCTCCTGGATTTGAGCTCTGGCACTGGAGTGTCCCTCTCCTCTGAGATTCCAGGCAGCTCTGCTGAAGAGTGGAACCAGGACTGAAGCCAGAAATCCCCTTCTGCTCATACAAAAAGGGCCTTCAGTGTCATCACCTCCAGCCCCTGTCTCTCTCAGATACTGCATTCCCTAATGCCCTCCACATTTATCCCAAGTTCCAACTCAAAACTGCTTCCTTGCCTTTTCCTTGCCTTGCCCTTGCCTTGCCTTGCCTTGCCTTGCCCTCCCCAGCTGTTTGGAGACTTCCAATTCCCACCCGGAATTTATCTCTGGTCACTTTACAGCCACCTATCCTTGTGATAATATTGCTTTTAGCTTAAATGCCTCTTTCCCTCCTTGGAGATTTCTCCTGTGGATTTATAGGGAGCAATATCCCTCCAAGACTGGCTGGATTTAAAAAAAAAGCCACCCCAAACTCTCACTGTTCCTCATCCAGAACCCATTCTTTCCTCATCCAGAACCCATTCTTTCCTCATTGCTCATCATTTAAGGAAACCTGCTGGAATTTTAGCCCTTTTTGGACATGATGGGTGAGAAAATCCCAGGCAGAGGCAGATGGAGAGAGAGGCTGTCCCTGCTCCGCTGGGAATTCTCTCCTGTTTCATTTTGGGGCTCACTGAAATGTTGGTTCCACGTAGGAAATCTTCATCCTCTGATCAGCCGCTTCCAAATCCATTTCCTCAGTTTTCCTGACTAACGAGCACCGGGAAGAGCAGTTTGGAGGGATCACCCCGAAGCAGGGAATGCTCTGTGCCTGCCCCACAGCGTTCTGTGGTCTTCTCAAAGGTATCTGAGATCTTCCAGGGTGACAAATCAGGATCATCTTCCAGGGGCAAATGGGACCATGGAGTCACTCCCTGCTCAGAGCACCTGGAGAAGTGCAGCAGGGGAGCAACACTTTTCCAGCACATTCCCGTGTGATTTCCTCCCCTCCCTCCCCTCCTGCTGCTCTGGATCCGTTCCTGGCTCAGAGGATGTCGGGATGCAGGCAAGGGATGCTCAGTTTCCCCCCTGGACTGCCAGGCCCATTCAGATGGGAAAACGCCCAGTGGGAAAACCCTCATTCCTTTGGATACCTGATGGGTCAGCACAGCCTGAGCTCCCCCCAGCAGGGGTCACGGAATCCTGGAATCTCCTGAGCTTGAGCCACCTGGCCCTGCCCAGA
Source organism: Oriolus oriolus (assembly GCA_013400235.1). Lineage (NCBI taxonomy): Eukaryota > Metazoa > Chordata > Aves > Passeriformes > Corvidae > Oriolus > Oriolus oriolus. The sequence goes on along the minus strand of VXBT01007373.1, from coordinate 113,028 downwards.
CACCCCAACAACCCCACCCTGGGCATCCCTGGCAGCGCTGCCCAAACGCTCCTGGAGCTCTGGCAGCCTCGGGGCCGTGCCCATTCCCTGGGGAGCCTGGGCAGTGCCCAGCACCCTCTGGGGGAAGAACCTTTCCCTGATCTCCAGCCTGAGCCTGCCCTGGCCCAGCTCCAGCTGCTCCCTGGGTGCTGTCCCTGGCCCAGGGAGTGGAATGATGTTTTCCAGTTGCAAGTCTTGACCCCGGGGTTCAGGGGTCCAGCTCTTGCAGGGACAGAGGATTTTCCCATCGGGAATAGCACACCTGGCTTAGACCTGCTGTGGCCTCCTCACTTATTCTTCCTTTGCTTTTTCAGCAGAGTTTTCTCCCCCCTGAGCTCATCGCTCCCCGTTTATCTTTCTGCATTTCCTCTTACTCATTTCGTGACGTTGATCTTTATTTAGGGAGGTCAGATTTGAGCTCCAGCCCTGCTCTCTGAGCTCCTTCCAGCTCAGGTTGGAGGTTTAAGCACGTCTCCAGCCCATCATTTGTGCCATTAATAAAAACCCTGAGCAGATCCCAACCCTGCAGGGCTCCGCTGGCCTGACAGAGCCGTGTTTCTGCCTCTCTTTGTCTCCTACACCCTGAGCTTCCCTGCTTTTGTTTCTTCCCATTGTCAGGGCATGTTCCCCTCTGGCCTCTGTATTTATGGACAGGTTTTATTGAGTGTTCAGCCCGAGCAGGGACAGCACAGCCCTGCCAGAGCCTGCAGCAGGCAGCTGAGTAAATCACAGGGCTGGGCAACCCTCTGTGTGCTCCGAGCTGGATCGGGAGGAGCCACGGGCACGGGGGAAGGAGCAGCTGCTGGCATGTCTTGTCTGTCACAGGGGCTGGCTGGTGGCACTGGGACTGTCACCAGCTTCGTGGGGGAATGCACAGGTGGGCCTGAGGGTCTGTCCCACAGAGATGGCATCACAAAGGAGGATTTTGGTTTTGCCCACAGCTCCTTGGCAGGGAGCTGTGCTGCACACGGTGCCAGGGCGGCTGGAGGGTGAGCAAGGCTCAGGGATTCCTAAAAGTGGGAAGAGTCCTAAAAGCTCATCCCATTCCACGGGCAGGGACACCTTCCACTGTCTCAGGTTGCTCCAAGCCCCGTCCAGCCTGGCCTTGGGCACTGCCAGGGATCCAGGGGCAGCCACAGCTTCTCTGGGCACCCTGTGCCAGGGCCTCCCCACTCTCACCCTCTTCTTAACATCTCATCTAGATCTCTTTTCATTTAAAACTATTCCCATTTGTCCTATCACTCTCTGACCATGGTAAAATCGCTCTTCCTCCTTTTTATCAGCCCCCATTAAGTCCTGGAAGGCCATAGGATCATAATTCCCAGAGGTTCGGGTTGCTAAAGACCTTAAAGCTCATCTGTTTCCAACCCCTGCATGGGCAGGGACACCTTCCCTTGTCCAGCTCCAAGCCCCTTCCAACCTGGCCACAGGGAGGGGTCCCTGGAGCCTTCCATTCTCCAGGCTGAACAATCCTAGCCCTCTCAGCCCAGCTGAAGTGCTCCCAGCTCCATAAAACTGGTGTGGTCCAAGGGACAAAATCAGGAGCAGGAGGAAACAAAATCAGGAGCATCCCAGGGGACTTTTCTGAGCAGGAGCAGCTCAGGATCCGTGCCCTCCATAGGAAACCAGGACCCTCTTGGAGCTCCCCCTGCCCTCAGCAAGGGCATCCCCCAGATCTTTTAAAGATCTCCCAGTTCTGGTGCTTCCTGGCCCCTGGAGAACCCTGCAGGGATCAGATAACGAGGCGGGGGATGTTTGCACGGCCCAGCAGCGGAGGTGGGTTTGCCTCTCCAAAGGCTCCACTTCCCCTCGGGACAGCGAGAGCAGGCTCCTGGCAGCTGTCCTGGAGTGCCAGCAGCACATCAAATTCCCAGCGGGAACAAACCCGGAGGGACTGGGCACAGCAGCCCAGCAGCAGCGGCAGGACAAGCCCTGCCCTGTCCCCTGTCCCCTGTTCCCTGTCCCCTGGACTGCTGCCCTGGCTCCGGCCTCTGCTGCTGCTTTGGTGGGAAATGAGGAGGTGCCTCAGCCTCCCTGTGGGGAGGGAATGAGGGCGGAATGGCTTTGTCTTCCCTGCTGGCCCAGCTCTGCCCCCCCAGCACAGGCTATCCTGCTGCTAATGGTGACAATGATGACACAGTGGGGACAGTCCTGGGGACAGTCCTGGGGAAAGTGCTGGGTTATCCCGTGGTGGTGGCTGTGGGGAGGGCACAGAAGGAGGGGAAGGCTCTTGTGAGCTGGGGTTCCCTTCCTGCTCCGGAGCAGCAAACGCCAGCGTTGGAATTCCAGCTCTCCCCAGGGAATGTACCAGCTGCGCCTAGGGACACAGGCTGGAAATCCTGGAAGAGCTGATGCAGGTGATGCCTGGGATGAGCCCCGTGCACAGCAGCTCTTATCAGCGTGCAGAGACAGCTCTTATCAGCGCTCTCCTGACCTGGCAGCAGCAGGAGGAGGAGGGACGATGTGCAACCATTAAAAATGGGAGCTGGAAATTCCCCAGAGTCTCCCTCCATCCAGGGAAAAAGGGCTAAAACAACAGGATCTGTGTGAAATCCAGAGCAAGCTCCAGGACACACAAACTGTGGCAGCAGTGACAGCAGTGACAGCAGCGACAGCAGCAAGGGTTTGTCCCAAATATTTGCCGGCCCCTCCCTCCCCTTTCCACCACTTCCCTCCCCTTTCCAGGGCTCCAAATGCCCGATTATCCCTCAGTTGTGTGTGTGGATCAGGCTGTGAATGAGATCCAAGGCATGAAAGAAACTCCCTGAATCAGTGAGGCCGATTTGCAACCAGCCCCGCTGCCTTTTGCGGGGGCGGTGACCCCGCCCTGGGCTGGGAAGAGGATTTGGGGCAGCCAGGGCCTGGATGGGGTTTAAGGTGGGGTTTATTCACAGCAAAACTTTACCTGCACAGTTTGGCACCTGAAATCCCTCTGTGGTCAGCACAGCTCAACCCTGGCAGAGCAGCAGAGCCCCCCAAACTCACACAGAGCCAGGCTTAACCCAGCCCTGGCTCTAAAACTGCTCCAGCCTGCAGCAGAGCCCCCCAAACTCACACAGAGCCAGGCTTAACCCAGCCCTGGCTCTAAAACTGCTCCAGCCTGCAGCAGAGCCTCCCAAACTCACACAGAGCCAGGCTTTACCTAGCCCCAGCTCTAAAAGTGCCCCAGCTCTGCCCTGAGCCCCAGCAAAGGCCTGTGCACCCCCCTTGGCAAACGTGTGGATTGCCATGGAATCGCAGAATCAATTAGGCTGGAAAAGGCCTTGAAGATCATCTCCTGTAAGCCTATCATGGCCTAGATTCAATCTTTAATTTCTGTGTGACCCAGCCCTGTCACCAAATCTCTGCAGGCCCAAATAATCAGGCTGTAAGCCCAGGTTTGTGCTGGATCTGGAGCACGACTGCAGTGCAGCTCAGCCCTTGCTGGGCTTCCACCTCTCTCTGAGCCTGGTTTTGAGGTGATGAGTCCAATTTTGAGGTGTTGAGGCCACAGCAATCCCATATGAGCACCAAACATGGCTTGTCTTTAACCCTGAAGCCCAGGAAAATCCATTCCACTCCTAAATCCTGAAACTTAGCCAAGCCATGAACTTTTTTTTTTTTCTTGCTTTTTCCTGGGTCTCGCCAGCAGCACTGCACTGAGCTGAACACTCAGAACCGAGGATGGATCAGAAACTCTGGTGTTCCCCTGTCAGAAGTTCAGCCTGGCTCAGGTTTCTCTCTCCATCATTCAAACAACCAAAAATTTCAATATCCCACCAGAAAATCTCAGTGCCTGACGCGAACAAACCTGGCCTAGAGGGAGGTTTCCCTGTCTGTGGTGGGGTGTGCAATGAGAGGAGATTTCAGGCACCTTCCAGCCCAAACCATTCCATGATCCTGTGATCCTGTGAATGGGCTGGAGCCCAATCCAGTGCCCTTCATCCCTCAGAGCAGGGCTGTTATGAATGGGTGGGCTTTCGTGGGCTGGCTGCATGATGATGGGTGGTTGGAGCTGTGTCAGGGCTGAGTTTTATAATTGGTTAAATCAAGTTGTAATGTTGATGTTAATCTGGTTTTACAGTGCGCTGATGTACAGGTGTAACACCTCCACGTAACCACTGGATGGGAGTCAGATGGGGGTGGCTGATGGGTAGAATTTTCCAGAAACTCTCTGCAGAACCGATGACATCATTCCTGATTTTAATTGGTGCATCAGTTCCCAAATGACTGGTCCCAAATGACTGGTCCCAAATGACTGGCTCCCAAGAACGAGCCAATCAGAGACATGTTCCAGGACCAATCAACATGAGGATCCAAAACGCACCAATCCGGACACAGGACAAACTGATAAGAGCTCTCCTGGTGCTCTGCACGAGCTCCTCCTGTGGTGGCTGTCTGCCCGCGGAGCACCCGGCATCGTGCGCGCCATTCTTTGTTCTGCTTTGTCGCGGGGATCTTCGGGCTTATCTCGGGGTCCCGTTCTCAGTGTTTGCTGTTTTCTAAATAAACCAGTCTGCCTTCCAAGAGGTGACCAGCTCCCGTTTATTTCAGGGTTGGCACTGATGTGCCGCAGGCTCTGTGGCAGTGGTGTCACACAGATCAGTGCCGGCGCTGCAGGCTGAGGGGGTTGCTGTGTCAGGAGCACTTCATCACCTTTTCATTCATTAAATGTCTTTGTTGTCCGTCTCTTTTAGAGGCTGGCACCGCTGCTGTTTGCTCTGCCCCGTGTCAGGGTGCTGTAAATTTATCCAATAACCACGAGCAAACCCCATTTGTCTTCTCTGGGATTAGGGAAATGCGCTCGAGGAGAGGAGCTGCTCTGTCCACGTGTGCCCCACCCACAGTTCCTCCCCTGATCTCCCCTGCACAGCTCCCACCCCGTCCATGGTATATATATATCAGTGGTATATCAGTGGTGTATTGGTGGTATATCGGTGGTGTATCGGTGCTATATCAGTGGTGTATTGGTGGTGTATCAGTGCTATATCAGTGGTATATCCGTGGTGTATCGGTGGTATATCGGTGGTGTATCGGTGCTATATCGGTTGTGTATCGGTGCTATATCGGTGGTATATCGGTGCTATATCGGT
>VXBT01007373.1:76224-105544 GCA_013400235.1 Oriolus oriolus | reverse complement strand
AAAGGAGGCTCAGGGGGGACCTTGTGGCTCTGCACAACTCCCTGACAGGAGAGGGCAGCCGGGGGGGGTCGGGCTCTGCTCTCAGGGAACAGGGACAGGAGGAGAGGGAACGGCCTCAGGCTGGGCCAGGGCAGGGGCAGGGTGGATATTAGAGAAAAATATTTCCCTGACAGAGTGGTCAGACACTGGAATGAGTTGCCCAGGGCAGTGGTGGGGTCACCATCTCTGGAAGTGTCAAAGAAACATCTGGATGTGGCCCTTGGGGCTATGGGTCAGGGGCGATTTTGGTGGTACTGGGGTGATGGGAGGTGGATGAGATGATCTTGAAGGCCTCTCCAGCCTGGATAATTCTGTGATTCTGTGGGATTCAATGGGGCCATCACTTCTGCTCTACCCCTCAGCACACAACAAATGCTTTTTTGGGGAATATCAGCCAAATCCTGTGTGTTCCAGGCTTTGTCCTGTGTGTGTGACTGTGCTTGATGGCACAGCACCAAAGAATTCAGTTCCTCCAGAGCTCCCAGTGCTGGGATGTGGAGCTAAACCCTCAGAGCTGGGAGCTGTGGGTGCCCAGTTTGTCGGGATGGATGAAATAGGAAAACCTTATATGACTGCCTGGCAAAAGATGCTGAGAATATAGAAACTAAGCGAGATTGAAATGAAAGCCAGCTTTGAGATACCAAGCCTTAGTTACTGAACAACCGAAAGACAATGGCATGGCCCAGAGACTAATCCCCCCTGTGATTGAACAATGCCCTCGGCCTTCACACTGGTCCAAAGGTCAAGCAGACCTCTGCCAGCCTGGCAGGAGGGGTCCAAAGAGTAGTTTTAGGGTTTAAAGTGTAACACAGTATGGTAATGTAAAAGTTCTTATAGGCTGTATGTAAATGCTATAGGATTTGTATCTTGTATTAGATTGGTTAACGAAAATCAGAATATTCAAGACAGAAGATGATTTATAGCATTGTAATTGAGAAACTTGGTCACTTCTTTCCCGCTTTTTGCTCTTCTTCCACTCTCTCTTGTACTCTTACCCTCACCCACACACTCACTCTTGTATTTCTTTCCTGCATGCACTCTCTCTCTCTCACTCACATCCACAGTCTCCCTTGCCCTGCTGTGAGCTGCAATAGCAGCTCCTTGTAGGGCCACAATACCCACACCCTTTGAAATAAACCTCATGCTCTAAGTCCATTCCACAGAGATCTCTCGTCATTAGCAGTCCTGACCGTCCTGACCAGCAACGGGTCCAACCCAAAATTCTACACCAGTTAGCCGTGATTTCCACACCCCAGTGCAGCTGCTGGGATCCCCAGCTCTCCAGCAGGGCAGGGCAGAGGCTCAGCGCTGCCTGTGCTTCCCAGCTCCAATTCCTGCCCGCTCATCTGCTGTTGGATAAACGCCTGAAGCCAAAGGGCCGAGTGCTCCAGTGCCGGCCTCTGTTGCTCCCTGAACCCTTAATGGCCACTTCAGTGCTTTATGGGCACCTGCAGGGCTCTGACAGGAGCCGCTGTGAGCAGGGCACCGAGCTCCAGCACCTTTGCTGCTCTGCTGCCCCCTCAGATGTGACTCCTCAATTCCTGACACAAATGGGCCCCACAGGGAGGCTTTTCCTGTATTAAATGGTGGCTCATTCCACCTGAGCTCTAAGATCAGGAGTGTGCTCAGGCAGGGAGGGCTGGAGGCAGCACAGGAGGCTGGGATGTGATGCCAGCGTGGGTCAGGCCCAGGGAAGAGCAGCTGGAGCAACAGCTCCATCTCTGAAATGCCTCTGACTTTGTCCCATTGGATTTTATGGAGATAGAAAATCACTTCCAGACAATTACAGAGAGCATTTGCATCTCCTGAGCCTCAGGCTGGGAGAGATCAGAGAATCATAAAATCTCCTGAGCGGGAAGGGACCCACAGGGATCACCCAGCCCAGCTCCTGGCCCTGCACAGACACCCCAACAACCCCACCCTGGGCATCCCTGGCAGCGCTGCCCAAACGCTCCTGGAGCTCTGGCAGCCTCGGGGCCGTGCCCATTCCCTGGGGAGCCTGGGCAGTGCCCAGCACCCTCTGGGGGAAGAACCTCTCCCTGATCTCCAGCCTGAGCCTGCCCTGGCCCAGCTCCAGCCGTTCCCTGGGTGCCGTCCCTGGCCCAGGGAGCAGAGACCGGAGCTGCCCTCGGGAGGAGCTGCAGCCCCCGACTGAAGGATGGTCTGTGACCTCCCTGTCCTAAAAAAATGCAAATCATGGAAATGTCCAATGGTTTGTGCTGGAAGGGACCTTAAAGATCCTCAGATGCAGAGCTGAGGTTTGTGGAGGCCGAGGGGAGCAGGAGCTGGGCGCAGTCAGAAACGCTCCTGCTCATTCCCGCTCTCCCAGGCTCTCATTCAGCCCAGCCTCTGTTTTTCCTCACATCTTTCCCATCCTCTCCTCCCTTTGGTCCAGAACAAGCCATGGAGCTTCACATTTTCCTCAGAGATGATAGAACATCCCTAAGATTTGATTGGAGAGCCTTTTCCGTGCATGCGGATAGAAGCTGGTGCCACCAGAAGCTGATTCCCTCCAGCAGCGTTCCAACAGCACCTGGAGCCCTCACACTGCGCTGCAGAGCAGGAAAGGGAGATCTCAGTGAGAATCCCTGCTCCCTTTTCCCTGTTTCCCTTGTCAGGTTTGCCAAGATCCAGTTTAGGGACGGGAATGGAGCAATTCCTGTTGTTAAAATCATCGGTACAGAGGGAATCTCTCCCTGAAAATGTTCCCATTGCCATGTGGATATTGGGACCTGCCACAGAGCTGGAATTCCAGCAAATCTCCTCCCTGGCAGCCAGGGAATGTCCAGCCTGTCCCCAGGAACACTCCCTGGTCTGCTCCATGACCTGCTCATTGATCCCAGGCTGGCTGCTCCCCCTCACTGCCCTTCATCTCCCTGAACATTTGGCTTCTCCCGTGTCCAGCCCTGCCAGTATTGATGACACCCAAGTGACAAAACCAAATAGAAATTATTAATTTCAAGCTCTGCTGGTAGCAGGAAAAGAAAATCAATGCTTGGCAAGTGGAATAAGGAGAAACGGGAAGAAAAGCTCAAATGGTTTGTGCTTTCACTGGCTTCACTTGTGACAATTTCCAGTCCCCTGTGACAAAGGCAGGGGACTGGAAATAAAGGGCAGGAGGGTGTTGCTGGTGCAGCCACTGGATTTTAAAGGTGGAGCTTTGCATTTTAATGGAAAATAATTCACCTGTTTGCTTAAGCAGCTGTTGCCATTCACTGAGGAGTGGGACAGGAGCTGCTGCTCTGGCACCACGTCCCTGGTTTTGTTAGGAGGCCAGTGTGGGAGCCCTGCAGGAGCAGATGGGAGGGCCCAGGGCCCAGGAGAGCTTTTCCTGGTGTTCTCCCTTGGGTGGGCACCCCAGAGACCCCCAGGGCTGATCCCCAGGGGCACCCAGAAGCTGCAGCCACACGTGAGAGGGTCCCAGCAAAGCCAAGAGGAGGAGAAGAGAAAGCGCTTGGAATATAAAGGTGATCTCCTGTTAAAGCCAGGACTTGGGCCTGCACTGGAATATTTGGTTCTGGGCAGGGCCAGGAGCTGGACTGGGTGATCCCTGCGAGCCCTTTCCAACCCAGGATGTTCTGTGATCCCAGGATTTGAAGGAACTAATGGAATTTACAAACACCAGTAGTCCAAGAGGGTGCTGGGAGTTGGACACAGATCCAGAGCTGAATTTCAAGGGCACAGCCCCTGTCTAGAGACCCCAAACAGGAGCAGATGTTTGAAAGGGCCTTGGCCTTGTGGCTGTTGTCATAACAGGATTTTAAAAGGCTCCGGGTCCAGGTTACACAAATGGGACCAAAGGCTGGAAAAACTCCCCCTAGAAGAGGCTGGAGAGGATTAGAAACGACTGCTCAGGTGAGCAGAGGAATAACAAAAGGTCTTTTAACTGTCTGTAAAACAGACGGGTACAGATAAGTCCTCTCTCGCTCCTGACACAGGCAGCAGCAGATTTTTCAATTAAACTGAGAGGTGGCAAATCCAGAATTGATGAAATGACATTTTCTTCCACACAGCGAGACAGAACTCAGCCTCACCAATGAGACAGACGCAAAACATGGACATCTGCTCCCAAAACGGCTCTTCCAGGCTTCTCTGGGAGACAGGGAGGGGAAGTGGGGCCTTTTGGGGAGAAAATCTTGCCCAAATCCAAATATTCATATGTGGGATGAGAAGAAGGGCCCTTTCAGGGAGCAAATCCTGCCCAAATCCAAATATCCACTTGTGGGATAAGGAAAAGGGCCCGTTCAGAGAAAAAATCCTGCCCAAATCCAAATATTCACTTGTGGGATAGGGAAAAGGACCCGTTCAGGGAGAAAATCCTGCCCAAATCCAAGTGTCCCTTTGTGGGTTGGGTAACTCCCCTCTCGTGCTCTGCTGATGAGATCCCCACTGATATTAACACTGACAATGAGCCAGAAAAAGCTGAGCTTAGTCAGGTGAGCTGTTTCCTTGGAGTATTAAACCGTGGAACTGGTTTCCACAAGAGGTTATGGAAGGCCAAAGATAAACTGCGTTCAAAACCTGGAATAAATAAGAACAAAATCAGAATAACCCCAGTTATCACAGCTGGTGTTAAGAGCATTTTGGACTGGATATAAAACTGCTTGCTCCAAGGCTTAAATCCATTTGAAACTCTCAGGATTAGGATTAAGATCTTCACATTGGGCCATTTTATTTCCTGTCTACCTGCTGGGGATCACAGGTTGGCCGCTTGGCTGGAGGGACATGAAGCTGCTTTACACTGTCAATATTTTCCCCTGCACGAAGTCTCCCAAGATCTCTTGAAAATCAGGCAGCTTCTGCTGAATCACAAGCAGTGGGAAATCAGAATTTTCATGGAATAGCCCCGTTTGGAATGGAGTACAGCAGAACAGAGTGGAATGGGAGAGAGCAGAACCAAAAAATCCAAAGAGGTGTGGAAAAATTTTTAAAAAGCAAATAAAAAAGGATGTTTTGAGTACAAACTCCAAGTGCAGGGCGTGGCAAACCTCAGGCAGGGGGGGTCATGGATGCTCTTGGCCTCACAGTTGTTTTTTTTGGGAAAACAGCAGAGTTTCTGTGGGATTGAATGATGGGTTGGGCTGTGTAACCTGTCTGCAGCTGGGAGCTTTGTGGCCATCCCGAGGGAATAAGCACAAGCAGTCAGCATGGAATGCACCCCCATCACGTCTGCCTGAGGCAGGAGAGCAGAGAGAGCAGAGGAGACGCAGCACAGGGAAGGGGGGTGGATTTAGACACCCCCTGCCACCGCTGTGACAGATTTGAGGGGTCTGGGCTGAGCTGCAGCGAGGTTCAGAGCCTGTGAATGAACTGGCTTTGGTTTTTGAGCTGGAACTGGGGTGACTTGTTTTAAAAAAAGAGAGCAGCACCTCTGTGCTGAGAGAGAGGATTGGCTGTGCAGCAGGTGCCGGGAGAGCAGTGGGGAGATCAGCCAAAATCTGGGTCCAGGGGTGAGGAACAGCTTCATCGCTTCCTCCCTAACTAGGAGCTGTCCCATTCCAGAGGTGCTGAGCGGACACTCCAGAGGTGAGGAACAGCTTCATCACTTCCTCACTAATTAGGAACTCTCCCACTCCAGAGGTGCTGCCCTCCCTCTGAGCACAGCAGGTGTGAACATCGGCCCGGCTGCTCCGTGCTCACCCCAAACCAGTCTCATTTCATCACTGCAGCCGGAGCAGGCTATGGGAAAAAAGCCCAGATTGCTGAGAATTCCCATTGTCCAAATGCTCCGGGTGGGAATCCAGTGGCACATTCCACAGGAGAGGTGGTGCCCAGGAGCTCTCAATCCCATTTTCAGGCAGGTTTTGCTCCCAGTCCATCTCCACTCCTGAGTGTAAACCCTGTAAGTGAAATTAGAGTTGGCTGGGTGAGTTATAAACCTCCTAAAGCACAGCCCGGGCATGTGGAATCTTGTTCCCAAACTGCAGCAATCCCACATTTAATCAGAGAAGGATATGAGGATCCACATTCCCAAGGCATAAATAAAGGAGCTGTGGCAGGAACTGCTTTGGAGTGATTGGATGTTGGAGGCTGGCAAACCACAGGGAGGGCACTGGGGGGTGTTGGAACCCAAAGTGCAAAGACTGATATTTCTCTATCTGTTTTGAAGGATTTTACCCCTCTGTACAATCCAGAATTTGACCTCTATCCATGGAAAAAGTTACCTACTCTCTGGGAATCAGTAGAATCCTCACAAGCGTGAACTAGGTGGTAGAATATTATGTAAGATTGTCACAGGGTGAGAAATTATGTAGTTTTGGGTTTGTTAGCATAGTAAATAGATAATAGTAGAAACCTCCAATATGGAGGATTGTTGTAGTTTTCTTTACCTTCTTCTTTCTTCTCTATACTCCATATTCTGCAGCAAAAGCAAGGTTAAGATGACTGGATGAAAAATTCTGCAGTTCCTGTCTATGTGACAAGGTGAAATGCTGGACATTGGTTGAAAAGAGAAAACATCTGTCGTTTTAAGTTTTAATTGGATAATTTGCCTTTAAGAACAGTCTGTAATCTAGATAAGCCAGCATTTGGTGTTCGGTATTCAGCATTTGCTAACCTCCTCTGCTCCATGCTGTACTTTTCTCTGATAAAACTTAATAAACAACTATCTGAATGCAGAGAACGCTGAGGTCCCGTCTGTCTCTGAGAAGCCTAGGCATAAACTTTAAAATCCTCCCCCATCAGGGGAGGAACACTGGCACAAGTTTGTGTCAGGGGGGAGTCCAAACCCCTGCTCACAAAAAATCCAACTGCTCCGACAAAAATCCTGCTTAGAAAAGTCCAAATGTATATCCAGCCTCAGCCTGATCCCTGGGGGTAGAGGGAATTGGATACGGATCCAAAGACGATGGAGTAACCCCAAAGGCTGAGGTCTGGCTGAGGTTTCTAACCGAGGAATGTCTGATGTGGTGGAAGGTTCAGGGGCCATCTGTTCTCCCTGGCTGGGAAAAACCTTACCCTGCAGCAGGAATGGAGTTAATGATGGATCGTGTGGCACTGGAAGCAACAGAAATCCTTGGATATGAGCAGGAAAATGTGGCATGGAGTTGCTGCAAGTCCACGTCTGGAAAAGCAGCAAAACTGGGCTTGCCGGCCTGGGGAAGAACTCTGGGAACACCAGGATGTATTTCAGGGAAAAGCTGGAAAAACCGAGCACCTCTTCTGTTTCAGAGAACTGGTTTAACAACAAGAGTGGCCTCAGCTGAAGGAAGGAATTTTGGGGAATGAAGAGGAAATGGCCTTGGCTGAAGGAAGGAATTTTGGGGAATGAAGAGGAAATGGCCTTGGCTGAAGGAAGGAATTTTGGGGAATGAAGAGGAAATGGCCTTGGCTGAAGGAAGGAATTTTGGGGAATGAAGAGGAAATGGCCTTGGCTGAAGGAAGGAATTCTGGGGAACGAATGCGCAACAGAGATCCAGCAATGAAGGCTTGGACACATCCCGAACTTGGGAACTGTGCAGCTTCCACCTTGTTGGGGTCTCCTGGTCATTCCTTGAGCCCCAAGACCTTGCAGGCAGCCCCTGCCTGTCCCAGGAATTCCCTCTCCCCCTTTTCCTGGGGCTGCAGCTCAGGGAAAGCAACCACCACCTTCCATATGTACCTATGGAATAGCCTATGGAAGCTTCACCTGTGAAATGCTGGGAAAAAAGCAGCCACTTCCGTCCTGGAAGCCTCATCCCACAGGGCAGGCCAGCTTTTGGATTGTCCAGGAATTTACTGTCAATGCACTTTGGATGCTTTAAAGCCTTTGCCACAGGGCTGAGCAGCAGTGGGGTTCTCCCGGCCCTTCCCGGCCATCTGGAACTCTCGTTTTGGTGCCAGGGAATCCAGTTTGGAGCCCAGCGTCGCTCCGTGAACCTGGCAGGTGTTGGACTGTTGGGGCGCACTGTGTGCTGGAAGAGAAACAGGCCCTGAAGGCTGGAGAAAGAGCCTCGTTCTCAGAGCCGGAGGTGACCCTGGGATTACAGCCAGGTCACCGGGGATGGGCTGAGAGAGCATTGTGGGTTTCTGGACAGTGTCGGACCTATGAGATGTGATAATTGCAGTTTGTGACCTTATAGGGTCTTGTTTACCTTTTACCATAATCGGCAATGTCTGGGAAATACCCCAGGTGATTGGGGGACGCTGAGGTGAACATCTTTCCTGTTTATATGATGTGATATCCTGTAGGTACTGGTATTTAGGGGAATTTCTGATGCGCAATAAAGCTTTTGCACTTTTTCCTCCATGTGTGCAGAGTCTGTGCCCGTGTGTGATCACTGCATTGGATGTGCTCTGCTCCCGCTTTTCCTGACAGCAGCTCCCGTACAACGCTGACAATGCAGAACTCAATCCCAGCGCTGAGCAGGAGAGGAGGGACCTGGGATCAGGGTCCCAGAGGGGTCCCAATCCCGCTCTGCTCCCAGGCTTTCCCAGTGGCGCCGTTGTTGTGTCAGGGAGCAGAAGAGAAGGATTTGCTGGGCCTTATCTCCGCTCAGACGCTCCTGATAAGTCCCTAATCCCCCCTGATAAGAGCCCAGCGAGCAGACTGGGAACCTTCAGCATGAAATGTCTGCAGGGATTTGTGTGGTTCTTGCAAACAGGGAAATCATTTTGCTGTGGGAGCCCCAAACTCGGTGTCACTGCAGCAATCAGCTCCCAGGACTGGGCTGATTTCAAGCAGCATCAAGCACACCAGCAGGGAAAGTGCTACTGCCGCCTTTTCCTGGTCTTAAAATTAAGAGAGCTGAACACAGTTAACAGGGGAAAAGGGTTTTACCTCGGTGTTTATTGAAGGACCCTCAGGGGCGCCGAAATGCACATCGAAATGCACCCCGAAATGCCCCCCGGAGAAATGGCCCCCCACGATGTGATGTGTGTGCAATTATAGGCCTTGCTAATTAGCACATCTATCAAAGATTGCCCAGGGAGGGACTCCAGCCAGACCCCTCAGCGAGGAACCTTCCCCTGGCTGGGCCTGGCTTTGTTTACAGAATGTGTTCTGGAGAGGCCCTCGGGGTCTGGGGTTTCCAGGGTGTTTGGGCTCTTGGCTTAACGGGATATTGGGTGTGAGGGAAGTGATCAAACTTAAAGAATTATAACTGTGTGGGCTAAAAACACTGAGAATACAGAAAAGCTGTATAAGAGAGTGTATAAAAGGGGTATAAAAGAAAAAGCAAAAAATCATCATGGCATCACTACAATAAAGTCAAAATAAGATCAGATGACCCAGACGTTTAATGAAACATTGCTTACATCACTTCAAACGAGAGAAACGGAGTTATAAAATATGGGGTTTTGGGTTTTTTTTCCATCAGAGTCATTTTTTAGCTGCAGTTTGGTGGTGGTGGTGAGGGTGAGGAGCAGAACAAAGAGGCTCTGGGAAAACCTCCAGGTTCTTGGGGAATTAATGTCTGACACAGATGTTGCACATGAATAATCCCTGAGAAGGGATAGCTCTGGATATCGGGGATTCATCCTCAAAAGGCTTTCAGGCTGAACAATATCCCAGAACTACAATATCTCAGAATTGCAATGTCCCAGAATCCCAGAATGGTTTGGGTTGGAAAGGACCTCAAAGCTCCTCATGTTCCACCCCTGCCAGTTCCACACCTTCCATTATTCCAGGTTGCTCCAAGCCCCCTTCACCCTGGCCTTGGGCACGACCTCCCCTCTGCCCCTGCATCCAGAAATCCTCTGGCTCATTGAAGCTCCTTGAGGGAGGTCTTATCTCTTATCTGCTACCACTATGGCTACTCTTTGGGTTATGTTTATGCAGTTGGGTTTGTTATTTGTTTGGGGGTTTTGGTTTGGTCTGATTTAATTTGGTTCTTTTCAATCCCAGTTCCTTGGATCTCGTGGTTGGAGCTGTCTCTGACTCAGACCTTTGCTGCGCTGCCATTCTGCCTTTCAGTTCCCAGGAGCTGTCCACTCACCAAAACTTCATTTCCTTGCCTGACAAACCCCCCAGAGCTGCTTCTTGCCCACCTGGAATGGCACTGGGAGGTTCTTGATGCGATTAAATCCATTTGGCACCTCTAGAGAGCATCAGGGGTTGGGATGAAAACAGCTTTGTTCAACTCTACTTTCCCCTTACAGGCAATTAGGTGATTTTATGGGACCTAAAATAGGATTTAAAGGTAAGAAAAGAAAGTTAAAGATGCCCAAGGCCTCACTGACCTAAACCTGTGGCTCCTAAAGGATGTGCTTTAAAGAGCCAATGATGGAGCAAAAAAAAAAGAAGCTGGTCAGCAAATCTTCCTGGAATCATTAAGGGTGGAAAAGCCCTCTAAGATTAAGTCAAAACCATTAATCCAGCACTGCCAGGTCTGCCCCTAGCCCATGTCCCCAACACCACTCCACACATTTTTTTTACCACTTCCAGGGATGGCAATTCCACCCTGGACAGGCTGTTCCCAATGGCAGCAGGATATTCTTCGTGGCAGCAGCTTCCCTAAGGATTTCCTCTGAAGTCCAGTGCTGGTGCAGCTTCTCCCAGTTCAGAGCCCAGAAATGTCAGAGCTTTGTCTGAGAGGGGGAGGAGCCTTTGCAGATGGTCCTGGGGGCAGTTTGGGTGCCACGAAATCAGAAAGAGCTGAAGCTGTTGGAGAGAGACCAAAGGAGGGACAGGAAGGGTGAAGGGTCCAAAGGGGCCACAGGAGGAGCAGCTGAGGGCACTTGGAATGTTCAGCCTGGAGGAGACTGAGCTCAGACCTCACCTCAGCTCCTCCCGAGGGCAGCTCCGATCTCTGCTCCCTGGGACGGGGACAGCACCCAGGGAATGGCTGGAGCTGTGCCAGGGCAGGCTCAGGCTGGAGATCAGGGAAAGGTTCTTCCCCCAGAGGGTGCTGGGCACTGCCCAGGCTCCCCAGGGAATGGGCACGGCCCTGAGGCTGCCAGAGCTCCAGGAGCGTTTGGGCAGCGCTGCCAGGGATGCCCAGGGTGGGGTTGTTGGGGTGTCTGGGCAGGGCCTGGGGCTGGGCTGGGTGATCCCTGTGGGTCCCTTCCAGCTCAGGAGATTCCATGATTCTATAAAAATATTCTCCAAATCCCTTTGGGTTTTTATTCACTGAAGAATCCCTGGCTTTATCCCATTTTGCATTCCAGCAGCTCTGCCCAGGGGGGTCTGCAAAGGTGGCTCCAGCAGAGATCCCGTGGAATCAGCAGTGCATGATCCAGTGGGATGGAAAGGGCGAGACAAATGGCGTTAAAGGCAGGAGTGCACTAAGAGGATAGAGAGCTTTGAGAATTAGTTATTTGAGTATTTTTAACCCAAATCTCCAGTTTAATAAAGCAAAGTCCTTCCACATGATGCTCGGTAAAGTCCTGGAACAGAAGGTTTGGGCAGCCTGAGCTCAGCAGAGGACATGACATCCTAAATCCAGCAGCTGGACACAGGAGGGGTGGTGGAACCAGGGCCTCCTCCTGTTGTGCACATTCTCAGGACCCCCTGCTCAGCATTGTCCAGTTCCTGTCACCTTCACAGGAAAGGAGAAGGGGACACTTGGCTGAGACCAGGAATTCATTCCCAGAGAGGATGAAACAGGACAGCACTTCTGGGTCATTGTACACAGTCAGAAGGAAGGGGCTGCTGAGGTGGAGGGGGGCGGGTTGAGCTGAATCATGTCCATCCTTGAAGGTTGGACTTGATGGTCCTGGAGGTCTTTCCCAACTTTAATCACTCAATGATTCTGTGATAACACCCAGACCTCCGGCTGGATTCACCCTCTGCTTGAGCCAGTCCTTGCTTGGAATTGTCTGAGTGACGGCAAGGAACCCCCTGCACCCCCTCCCCTGAATGGGGGCACTCCTGGAACGTGTCACAGAGTCACAGAGTCATGGAATGTCCTGAGCTGGAAGGGACCCACAGGGATCACCCAGCCCAGCTCCTGGCCCTGCCCAGACACCCCAACAACCCCACCCTGGGCATCCCTGGCAGCGCTGCCCAAACGCTCCTGGAGCTCTGGCAGCCTCGGGGCCGTGCCCATTCCCTGGGGAGCCTGGGCAGTGCCCAGCATCCTCTGGGGGAAGAACCTTTCCCTGATCTCCAGCCTGAGCCTGCCCTGGCCCAGCTCCAGCCACTCCCTGGGTGCTGATCCTGTCCCAGGGAGCAGAGATTGGAGCTGCCCTCGGGAGGAGCTGCAGCCCCCGGGAGCTCTGCCCTCAGCTTCCTCTGCTCCAGTTGAACATTCCAATTTCCTCAGCCCGTCCTCATTCAGCATCCCCTCCAGGCCCTTCCCCATCCTCATGGCCTCCTTTGGACTCTCTCCAATGGCTTTGTGTCTTTTTTATATTGTGGTGCCCAAAACTGCCCCCAGCACTGGAATTCCACTGAATGGAACCATGGAAATGCAGTGCCACAATGGCACTGGAGTTTCTGTGAACTATTCCCCATCTCTTCTAAGAAAACCAGTGTGGAAAATCTCCAGGAAAAGCATAGACTGGACTATCCTGTGCTTTTTAGCAGCTTGAAGCAAACCATGTCATTCCTAGTGAGCAGGGAACAGCACACACACAGTTCCTAGTGAGCAGGGAACAGCTTGGAAGGGAGGCCACAGGGATTCAGAAATCCATTCCAAAGGTCTCCCTGATTCCCAGCTCTCCCACTTAGCTCTGTGGCAGTGCCTGTGCTGTTTCTGACCCAGTCCCCAAGTTCTCTGACTTCCCAACCTGCTGATGGCAATCCCGGTGCTTTCCCGGTTTCTCCAGCCTGCAGATGGCTGCAGTGTCCCCAGGCACTGACCTCGCTCTCCAAGGGGTCACTTCGGCTGCTCTGGGCTTTGTGGGGCTCTGGCAGCTTTAATTTCCTGGGAGTTCAGGGCGAGGGGAGGGCTGGCTTTAGCCTCAGGAAAAAAGAGCAGACCCAGGGCCCGTTGAATTAAAGGCTAAGCAGCAGCTTCTCTAATCACTCCGTGGATTCCCTGGGATCTTCCCTCATTTAGGGAGTGATTTTCCCCTTTAACTCACTGCCTGCTGTCAATTAATCCCGCTCTGCCCAAGTCCTGTCAGCATCTGGCCCAAAGATCCTGGCCTGGCGACTCTGAGAGCTCCTAATCCAACATTTGCCAGCTGCTCCATCCCTGTGCTCTTTTGTGCATCCCAGTAATAACTTTAATCACCCCAAACTGTTCCTGCTGCCTGCTGGGGTGCTTTGCCCCTCCTCACGGATGCCCGGTGCTCCTGTGGGAGGCAGGATTTGGAGGGGGAGGCACTGACACTGCCAGGACCAGGATATCCCAGTTTAGGAGTGAGGGAGGGGACTGGTGTGCAGGAGAACACCGCAGGGGACAGTGACACCTGCCCGGGGAGCCCAGGATGGCACGAGGAGCTCCGAAAGTGTCACATGTCATCCTGAGCTGCAGCTCATCGGAGCAGTATGGCCCAGGTTCGGGATTCCCAATCCATAATATGTCAAAAAAGAGGCAGAGGATCAGGATTCCTAATCCCTAACAGGTTCAACCTCGGGATTCCCAATCCCTAACAGGTTCTAAAAGAGGCCCAGGCTCGGGATTCCCAATTCAAAAGTCAATTCCCAATTCCCAAGTCAAAAAAGAGGCACAGGATCAGGATTTCCAATCCATAATAAATTCAAAAAGAGGCCCAGGCTCTTTTTGAACTTGTTATTTTTATGCCTCCCCCGTGTCTCCAGGCTCTTCCTGTGATTCTCCTGGATGCACTGGGAATATTGGCCATCTCAGTCCTGGGCCTGTTTGTTGGGCATTCCCAATCCATAATAGGTTCAAAAAGAGGCCCAGGCTCAGGATTCCCAATCCGTAACAGGTTCAAAAAGAGCCCCCCAGTTTGGGGCCTGAGGAATTCTGGGCATTAAAAGATCCTCAGCCAGCCTGGAGGGATGTGTGGGACTGCAGATCCAGAGCTCTGCATCCCGGAATATGCTGGAATAGGCTCCCATCCTCAGGATTAGGACAGAGCTTTCCTCAGCATGGCAGCACCACAGGTTTCCGTGGAGAACGTGGTTTTGCACCATATTCCAAGCTGGACATTCCTGGGGTAGTGTGAGGATGTTTGTGGCTGGTGCTGTGGAGAGAATTCAGCTGGAATGTTGTAATTCCCACTTCTGCTTTTGCCAGTGCCCTTCTCTCAGGATTCCTGGTCTCCGTTTCCCTGTTTACAAGATGCAGCTGGAATTTCCCTTGGCTGATAGACAGGGAATTCACTCCCCTCTGTTTGCTCAGTAGCTGAGTCCTCTCAGGAAGCAGTGGAATGGAATTTATCCAGGGTGATGATCCTGGCAAAGAGCCATTCCAGGGCCATTACCCCTTGGATGGGAGGAGAATGAGACATCCATGGGTATGAAAATCTTGGAGGAGATGCTGGAGAACAGGAGGCGTCATCCTCAGAGCCAGGAGTGGGATGCAGTGCCGGGGACCATGGATTAAGATTGGGATGAGCAGAGTTCCTGATTCAGGAAGCATTCCTG
Organism: Oriolus oriolus; assembly: GCA_013400235.1. Taxonomy (NCBI): domain Eukaryota; kingdom Metazoa; phylum Chordata; class Aves; order Passeriformes; family Corvidae; genus Oriolus; species Oriolus oriolus. Next base: position 91,086 of record VXBT01007373.1, on the reverse strand, counting down.
ACTCCTGAGGGCAGCAGAGTTGGAAGATCCTGAAGATCCTGACATTCTCCAGCTTCTGCTCCTCATGAGATTTTCATTTAAATGCTACAAAGTCCCTTCCACCACCTTGGATACATCCAGGGGGGTTTGGAAGAGAAAAGTTTATCTTCCTTGGACACCGTTTGAAATGCATCCTGCTCCGTGGGGCAGCTGCAGTTTCCAGGGAATATCTAAGTCCAGGCAGTCTCTTTTACAGGGATGTGTCCTTATCTTGCCTGGAATTACAGGGACTCACGGAACACAACACAGGAACCTCCTACAAGGAAGACGAACACTTCCACTCTGATCTCCTGGTCCTAAACTCAGCCCTTTTCTTCAGTTTCTGGAATAACTCAATCCATAGGGATAAACCAGTAGGAATAAATAAACAAATTGCTTTTTTTCCTGGTTTCCAGTTCAGCTGTCTCTTGCTAGTGGCATTCCCAGGGGTCTGGAGAGTGAAGGAATGAGTGGGGTTGTTCTGGAAGAAGAAAAGCAGCTTTTACAGCCCCACAAGTTTCCAGGACTTGCTGTATTGGAAACCTCTTTGTCTCCCTTCTTGGCAGGGCAGATGAATAATTCAGCTTCTCCTTGGTGAGTTCCAGGGCTGCTGCCTCAGCAGAGCCCTCCAGGTGCTGGAAATTCACGTCCTGGAGGGGAAGTGCTGGAGTGGACACAGCCAGGTCCTGTCTCCAGCAGCTCCATTAGATGAACCCAGTAAATCAAAAGGCTGCAGGAGATCGATGCCCCTGGCAGGGAGGCCTTGCAGGAGAAGTGGCACCAGTTTGGAACTTGATCCATCACTGCTGAGGAATGGGATTGAGAGGGACGCCGGGAGCTGTGTGACCTCCCAGGGACAGGTCCTGCGTGTGAGCACAGAGCACTGAGAGGGAATCACAGCCAGGATTCCCAACTCCGGCTTTGCTTTGCCCCAGCCCTGGGGTGGCAGCAGGACCAGAGCGGTGCCTGTCCCCCATGTCTCACCTCAGATCTTGGGGTCAGTTTTGGGGCCCTCATGATAAGAAGGACTTTGAGGGGCTGGAGCGTGTCCAGGGCAGGGAACGGAGCTGGGAAGGGGCTGGAGCCCCAGGAGCGGCTGAGGGAGCTGGGAAAGGGGCTCAGCCTGGAGCAAAGGAGGCTCAGGGGGGACCTTGTGGCTCTGCACAACTCCCTGACAGGAGGGGGCAGCCGGGGGGGGTCGGGCTCTGCTCCCAGGGAACAGGGACAGGAGGAGAGGGAACGGCCTCAGGCTGGGCCAGGGGAGGGTTAAATTGGATATCGGGAAAAATTTCTTCATGGAAAGGGTGGGCGGGCATCGGAACAGCTGCCCAGGGCAGGGCTGGAGTCCCCATCCCTGGAGGTGTTCCAAAAACCAGGAAAATGTGGCACTTTGTGATGTGCTTTAGTGGGCAGGGTGATATTTGGATGAAGACTGGACTGGATGATCTTGATCTCCTCCAACCTTTACAATTCCACGATTTTGACACACCTGAACCCCCGAGGTTTCTTTCCTGCAGTGCTTTGGCCATTGTTGTTGTGGCCAGCCTGGCATTTTCCACCATTTCCCTGGATGCAACAGGCTGGTGGTGCCAGAGGAGTGACAGGGACATGAAAAATCGGGAAGTGGGGTTCATCCATCTTAAACCAAAGGCTGAGTGGTGCAACCACACTGGGACTGAGACTCGGGCCTGGGCCTGTTTGTCAGGGCTGATGAAGTTTCCAGCTGATAACTCAGCCCAGATCAACCCTCCCTTCCCGTAAGAAGGATTTTCCTGCCTGGCCATCCTTCCCGCCCTTGGATAATCCTCCAGAAGTGCAGTGCAGGATGGACTGGGAGAGGTGTTGGTTAAGCTCCCAGGACACCCCAACCCCCCCCAAACTTCCCAGTACCCCCAGACCTGGGACCCCCCAAATCCCAGAGCCCCCAGAGTTTCCTCCCTGCCAAGTTCTGGGAGTCCCCCAAGAGCTGGGAACCCCCAAAACTCCTGCCCCCCCCCACCCCCAACCCTTCCAAACCTCCCAGTATCCCCCAAACTAGGGACTCCTCAAATTCCAGGACCCCCTAGAAGCCCCCCAAGACTCCCAGTCCCCCCTGTCACGCTGTGATCAGCTAAAATGTCACTGCTTATGGAAAAAAATCCACTGGTGCATCCAACATCCATTATTTTTCTGTCTTCCCACCCTCTCCAGGCTGTTTGTGTGATTCTCCTGGATGCACTGGGAATATTGGCTATTCCAGGTGATGCCTTAGGGTTTAGCTTTTATATTTTTCAGAATTCTGCATTCCCAGTNCAGCACCTTGATAAGGGGGGCGAGCTGAGGGGCAGTTCCATCATTAGCTAAAGTTTAATTGGCCAATTTATGCTGATCTGCAAATGGACCAAACCTGTAACAGTGTGAAGAACTCGTGACTCGGGGTCCATCTCGGGTGCAGCCTTTGGCCTGCCCAGGGTGTGCCTCTGAAGGCCTTTCCAATAAATATCCACCTTTATTCCCTTACTCCTGTCTGGTCTCTGTTTCCAGGTCGGCCTTTTAGGCATCACAGGTACCTTTGGTGTCTGGAAGGATGCAGAGAAGGGAGGAAGATGCAGGTGCAGCCCCGGTGTGGGATAAAAACGCTTTGTGCAGGAGCCTCTGGATGAGCACCAGGAGCCCTGCCAGGTTTTTTTTTGAAGGTGATTTTAAAAGCTCCAAAACTCCTCCTCTAAAATGGGATTGATTTGTTGGTTGGGTCATCCCTGGAGGATGTTCAGTGGAAGAGAGGGAAGAAGTTTGATGATAAAAAATTTAGTGGGGATGTGTGATGGGAACCGGGGTCAATCGGAGCTTGCAGATGGATCTGTCTGAAGCATCTCCTGCAAACAAACAGGCCCCAAGCACCAACAGGCTCCAGAGTGAAGGAGAAAACCCTCAAACAATGAATGTTTTAAAACCAGAGCGAGACAGAACAAAAGAGGGAACATTTGCAACAAATCTCCCTCCTCCCCTCTGCTTTCTTTCTTTGTTTTAGGTTTGCTCTCACACCACAGGGCTGAGGCCTGCATGTAAACAAACCCCATTTTGTGTTGCCTGATCCCAAGGAAAAGCTTTTCTTTTCAGATGTGAACTCATGCCTGCTGCCTGTTCTTGGGACTTCCCTTCCCTGGATCTGATCCCAGAATCATGGAATTCTTAAGGCTGGAAAAGACCTTTAAGATAATCCAGTGTAACCCCTTAACCAACCACTGGCATCCTTCCTTTTCTTCCACTCCTATTCCAATATTCCATGTTCCTACAGACTGTGGGGAATTCCGCACAGAATTTCCAGATTCCTTGGGGACAGCATTTCTTTCTGCTGGTTCTGAACTTTCCCCCTGGAGGATGGAGGATTCTCCCTGGAGAAATGACCAACCACTGTCACATTTCTCCGAAGCTGGAGGTTTTCAGTCTATTCGTCTCTTTTCCTCACACAGATGTCATTTCACACCTCTCATCATCTCTTCTATGTTTTATTGCCATTTTATAAAAAAGTCTTTCTGAGACCAGGAAATCAGGATTGCAGACAATATTCTGGAAGGGAAAACATTGTGGTTTTACACAGTAGAATGAGGTGGTTCTCTGTGCCGTTCTCCATTCATTTCTTAGCAAGATCTCCTTTTTTTCTGGTTAAAAATTGGGGAAAATCATGAGTTTTAATCCATCACTGGATTCTCCTCTTGAAGGATCTTCAATCTTCATTGCTCAGGGCAATGCAATGATCAGCCAAGGGTGTTGGATCCATTTATTTTTTTCATGGAATCACAAAATCATGCAATGGTTTGGGTTGGAAGGGACCTTAAAGCCCATCCAGTGCCACCCCTGCCATGGCAGGGACACCTTCCACCGTCCCAGGCTGCTCCAAGCCCCATCCAGCCTGGCCTTGGGCACTTCCAGGGATCCAGGAGCAGCCACAGCTGCCCAGGCCTCCCCACCCTCCCAGGGAACAATTCCTTCCCAATATTTATTAGGACCGTGTTGGTTTGAGAAAGATCCATGAGATGATTTTTAATAGGCGATCACAGACAAAGCCACCGAATATTGGTGATTTAAACTTCATTATCATCTTCCTTATCTCCCTCCATGTTCAAGGCCCGATAGGAGCTCTCTGTCCTGCTGTTTTCACTGCAGAGATCCACATTATTTAACAATAAGAGGAATCCTCACAATTATGCCAGGGTAATTATCTGTTGCAAAGATACATTTGGAGAGGGAGGAGGGATGAGTAGTTAGTGCCACAAATCCATTGTAATTAGAATTCAATTCTGAGAGTATTGGATTCCCCTCACTGGCCAGGTCATTGATCCCTCCTGGTGGCATTTGGAATGTTTTTCATTGTTAACTTCCCTTTGGGGGTTTTGCTGGGGGTTCTTTTTACGTTTCATTTAGAAAATTCAGCCCCTCTCTACCCTAAAGTTCACGTGCAACTAAAACTTCAAAATCTGCATTTTCTCTTCAAGATTCTACTGGTTCTTTCTGAGCAATTTCAATGATTTAATGACTTTGTGCTGAAGAAGGGAAATCCTTCTCTGTGAGGCCCTGGCACAGGGTGCCCAGAGCAGCTGTGGCTGCCCCTGGATCCCTGGCAGTGCCCAAGGCCAGGCTGGACGGGGCTGGGAGCAGCCTGGGACAGTGGGAGGTGTCCCTGCCCATGGCAGGGGGTGGAATGGGATGGGATTGAAAGTCCCTTCCCACCCAAACCTTCCATGACTCTCTGAACTCATGATCACCAGGATTTTTCCTGAATTTAGAGAAAGAACTGGATTTTGTGCTGATTTCCTGCACTGTGGGAATGCTCTGAGCGCTCCCATGGTGCCAAGGCCTCCACCACGCCTTGCCTTCAAAATTCTCTGTGGATTTATCCAGCCTGTGGTTCCTTGGAATCTGTGCTGACCTTTTGCTCATGGGGAGCTGAATCCACCTCATCCACAGCCACGCCTCTGAATCTGGCAGAATCTGGGATGCAGGCATCACTTTTCAAATAAAGAATTGCGTGTGCTCGGAATGTAGATCCAAGAACTTGGATAATGCAGCGCCCAGGAGCAGCCTGTGGGGAACTTTTCAAGAAAGGACTGATCCTTCAAAGATTTTGTTTCTTTCTGGTAGAATAAATCTCAACAATGCCCTTTCAGCTGCAGTATTTTAAACTAAAGTGAGGCATCCCCTGGAATATTCAGATTATTTGGGGTAGATTACCTTAGTGAATTTATTTGTGTGTTCATGCATCTCAAAAGCACCCCCAGAAAGGCTCAGGCGTGGGGAAATGACATTAAATTAGCAGCTAAATGTTTGGAGACCGAGTTTCTTAATATTGTTTAGCCAAGCATATCCTGGAGATTGTGGCCAGGGCTTTAATCTGCAGCACACAGCAGCTCCCGGGGGATTAGCAGCAGCCCCGATATGGTAATATTGGGAAAAATGGATGATCCAATTAAGTTCTGCTAAACCATGGCGGGATCTGAGGTCCATATGTTGGTTTATCCTTATGGCTTGTGTATTAGGCTGGAATTGCTCAGCAGCCCTTGCTCAGAATCGCTGCATTCCGAGGTTTCATCCCGGCTGGAGAGAGATAAAAATGAGGCTTTTGTCATTCCCTTGTCATTCCCTCACCCCCAGGGCAATTTTCTGCGAGGAGAAGCATCTTTCATTGAAGCTGTGACCAACTCATTTTTTTGCTGCTGCCCAGTGAAGCAAAAGTTTCTCTCTGTGCTTCCTGATCCAAAGGGCAGCTGAGGATGGGGAATTCTTTCCAGCAGCAGGTGGGAAAGATCCTTGATAACCTTGATAACCTCACTGAAGGGAGCACAGAGCTTTTTGTGCCTCTGGAATCACCTGGGCTCCAGGTGGATGCACAGGACTGAGCTGCTCATGGCCGGGGCACGTGGAAGCCTCTGGGCGGATAAAGAAATTGGGAAGAAAAGTGAAGGATTAAAGATCCTAGGGAAATTCTTTAATGTTCAGGTGCTTGAATTAAAATTCTGAAATACAGGTTTTAATTGCATTTTTATTGTGAGCTCTTGGCTAATGTGCAGCTTATCCCAGTGGCTGGAATGATGGAATGACTGGAGTGTTGTCCTGAGGGCATTTAAAAATGGGAATGAGGAAAGAATGGGGCCATTTCCTCAATCCACGGACTCCCACCACTTACACCCAGCACTGCAGGGCAGGGAACATTCCTGATTTTCATGGAATCATGGCTCCATCCTCCTGGGAGGTGAGATTTTCACAGGAATATCAAGATCTCCAGGCAGGAAGAGCTGCAGTCCTCAGGCTCCGTAAGATGTTTGTGAATCTCTCCTTCTCCTTCCTAAATAAATCAACCATTCCATTTAGGATTGGATGGAATATTTCACACTGAATGGAACAATGTAGCTGGTTTAGCAACAAAAATAATATTCCAGCATGATCTAAGCAAAATGGGTTTTTTTCCACTTGATTTTTCAATTTTGCTGTCAGACTGGAAAATCAGCTCTTCCTCCAGACCGATACCAGGGAGCTCTGTTTTCCTGCATGGAAGAGCAGATCCCTGATGCTCCACACAGGAATATTTCCTGGCGGCATCATTTGTTGTAAGGCTGAAAAGATGCTCTGATCCCCCCAAAAAAGTGGAGCAGACTCCAGCCTTTCTTCCCTGGCAGCAATTCCAGGAGGCAGCAGCAGCAGGAGCTCCTTTCCCTGCCTTGGGATCTTCAAAACATCCTAAGGAAAAGTTGTTTTATCCCTGGTTTTAGCTTGCAGGCTTTTAAAACAAAGGAATTTTCCCATCAGGAGCTCTGGAAAAGGTGTTTGAAGCATGAAAATGGGAAAGGGGCATCCTATAAGCACTGTGGAGTTGTGGGGAACATCTGAGAGGTCTGATGCTGTGAAGCAGGGGTTCCTATGGAAAAAAAGGACCAGTGCTGAAAGAAACATTCCATGAGCTCTGGGTCATCCAGGATCTGCTTCCCAGGCCCTTTGGTGGCAGGGAAAGCTCCAGGCCACCGTTGGGAGCAGCCAAGATCCTGCTGGCCATTCCCATGTTCCAGTGGCACTGGATGAGCTTTAAGGTCCCTTCCCACCCGAACAATCCTGGGATTCTGTGATGTTTGTCCTTCCCGGAGCTCAGGCATGCACAAGGTGCCTGTTGCAGTTTGTAAGATTCCAACATCACCCCTTGCCTTCCAGTTCTTTTCCTTCTGTAGGAGCCTCCAGCCACTCATTCCCTTTTTTTTAGCAATTAATCTGTTTTCCCTTGGCTTTATAAGCGTGCCCCTCTCCTTCCTGAAACCCATCCTGCTCGTCCCTGTTTCTCCGATATTTCGAGCCATTCTGAATTTCAAACCTGTTCTACTCAAGATGCTCTCAGCCCCTTTCATCTCCTCTGCAAACAACAACCCCACGTTTCATCCCATTATTTCAGCTTGCAATAAAAATACTGACAATTCCCAGGGCAGGTGTTCCCAGGATCCCACCTGAACCAGAGCTCTGGACTAATGGGGAGCTGTTGATGAGTGGTCCCTGGGAGAAGCCTTGAAACTCCTCAGCAGAACTTCCACCTCGCCTGTGTTTGCTCAGCTCCCTGACAAGCATGGCAGAAATCTTCCCAAAAATCCGATCTTTGCACTTCTCCCGTCTCCTCAGAGCCTGTGGCTCTGTCAGGGATGGAAATTGTTGCAGTGCATGTGGCGGTGGCCACCACAACAGATCAGTCTGAGGACTGGTGGACAGGCCTCCACAACACCGAGGTCCAGTCCTCACCCGTTGGTTACGGCGAGTTCCCATGTTCCCAATGGTCCTTAGTTTACACGTTTCAAGTCTATTGGTTTCAGAGGTCTCCACCCCGTTTTATGTATAAATTCCTGTTTATGTATGTCTCCTAATTGCTTATGTATGAGTTCCAGAAAGTTCCCCTTTCCTCGACGCTCCATTGGCTCCCTGTTCCCTTGCCCCTCCTTGTACCTTTCCCATTGGCCCATGCCCTGTCACTCAATGCCATCTCCGCCCCCTGGCCCTCATCCTATTGGTTACAATTATTTCCCTGCCTCTTGTACCTCCCCTATATAATCCCTGGACCTTCCATTTTGGGTGTCTTTTGTTCCTGGACCCTCCACCCACAATGAACCGGCTGGAATCCACACAAGGGTCTTTCGTTCTCTCGTTCTCTCGTTCTTTGCCTCCGCCGACGCCTTCTTGACATCCCTGTTTGGGGCTTGCTCCTCGCGAAGGAGCCAGCTGACTCCACTCACTGCAGCAAAGCCAAGGACGTCTGCAGTTGGACGCTGTGCGGCCTCGGGCAGCCCCAACAGCGTCAGGAAATGGCTCTGCTTTGACAGGATTTGTTCTTTACAAATCTGTTGGTTGTTCTTCTCTCCTCATTCTGTACGAATTCTGGCTGTACGAAACCGGCGTGGTTTTGTATTTGGATTTGTGGAGAAGTTCGTCATTCTCTGATTTATCTTTCTTCCCTGCGCCTGTAATTTTTCATCCTTCTGGAAAACACCTCATCCCACTCTCAAAAACACCCACAGAACTGAGCTGAGGTTGGAGAACCGGCTGGAGCAGAGGGAATTCCTTTAGGACAGGATAACTGGAGAGCATTTATGAACAACCCACTGATAACGAACTTTCCTGTGCGTGATCCCAGTTAATCCTGTTGCTAACTGGAGCTTTCTCTCCCTTTGACTGGTGCTTCCCAAGGCCTGACTCCCGTTCCTGGAACACTTGAAATTTGTCTCCTCCTAGTTCCTGATCTCCCTTCCTCATAGTATTTAATTTGTGTCTTGATCCCTGTTTTTCTCTCTGATAATCTGTTTCATTCCACAATATTCTCCTCAGGAATGACCTGTTTTCCCCTTTTTTTTCCTTTTTTTCCTGAATTAGCCAAGATGGTAATTCCTGGTTCTCCTCCGCCATTTCTCTCCAAACAGAAATTTCACTTCCACCCTTGCTCTCAGTTGATTTAAGAAGCCGTTATTCCTCCGGAGCTCCCTATCCTGTTCCAGGACTTTGATTAAGGAGCCCTAATCAGCTCCCTGAAGCTCCTGGAGTCTGTTTCCCGAAAGCTCCGGGTCTTTACTTTGCTTCCCTCCTTCCTCGTTCATCTAAGGATCATTAACTGCTGCCGTTCCTTGAGCACACTTTGAGTGGAGTTCTCTCCCTCTTTCCTTGTTAGGATCAAACACGATCCCAGTGTCCTTCCTGTGGCTTTTCCTACATCTCAGGGGAATTATTTTGCATTAAAACAACCTTTGGAGAATTGAGACCCACAACCCCTGGAGAATTGAGACCCACAACCCCTGGAGAATTGAGACCCACAATCCCTGGAGAATTTAGACCCACAACCCCTGGAGAATTTAGACCCACAACCCCTGGAGAATTTAGACCCACAACCCCTGGAGAATTTAGACCCACAACCCCTGGAGAATTTAGACCCATTACCTCTGGAGAATTGAGACCCTGCTGCAGCCTCTGCCCAGGGTTGATCAGGGTGTTTTACACCAACTTCAGGTTTTTGGGGGTTTTTTTTTGTGGTGTGGAGAAACAGAGAATTTTGTACCCGGATCTCTCTGTGAGGGGAGTGCGGAAGTGCAAAGTGAGGGATCACAAAGGCCTCACATTTGCTCTGCACTTGGAGGTTTTTAATATTCCTCTACTTTCCCACCTTCTGGGTTCCCCTGCAGCCTCATGGCAGCACTAATTCTTTTTCCCATCTGTGTGACTTTCACAAAAAAGTGACTTTCCAAAATTAAATCGTATTTTTGGACACCACTTGAGACTCGGAGTTCCTTCTATTTATTCCCCTCTCATTTCGAACCGCTATGGAGACGTTTATCAGGCTGGCCCGTCCTCTCCTGTTGCTCCAGTTCTGATCTGTGGCCAGGTTTCCACCCCCCAGGAAGGCTCCTGGCAGACCCTCGAAGGGATAAACACTTTTGGAATCCTTCTATCCCAGCCTGGCTTCCCACGTGGCTCCACAGGGATGCAGCGATGCTGCCGTGCCGTGGCCTCTCCTGGATAAATATCAGCCTTCCCCAAGCCACCTGCTCCCTTGGGATGGAGCATTGTCCAGAGGGCACATCTGGAGGAGCTGCTTGGAATTCCTGCCGTGGGCACCTCTCCAGGATGTACCTGCGGGACTCTTTGAAGGAGGATGAGGCCCTTCTCATTAGGATTGGCTTTGAAAGGCAAAATTCCGGAGGTTGTCCTGCCCCTCCAATTTCCATCCGATATTTTCAGTCATTTTGAGCTTTTCCAGAGCGTTTCCTTGCTGATTGTCCCACTGCCGATGTGATTCCAGCTGCCCAGGGAAAGCTGAGTCCATTTAGAGCGCGGAATGTCTGCTCCAAAGGGTTTTCCTGGGGATTCCCCACATCACTGCGCTACACCTGCAGGATGATTCCAGGGATAGTTTGGTGCTGGGAATCTGCAGTGGGTTCAATCCTGTGGTGATCCAACATTTCCTGATTTTGGAGAGAGGGCTGAGCTCAGCTCCTGCAGGTGGTGGCTCCCTGGGAGCAGCAGGAATCCTTGCCTGGTACATAGATCCCAAATCCCACATCCTTTGGGCTCAGCTGGGCTGGAGGACATCGGACACTGGGATTGGAGCCACGTCATGGAGCAAAAATGAGCTGAGGAGGGACTAAAATCAGTGCAGGGTTTGGACCATCGGGTCCACAGGCAGTCAAATATCTAGGATATGTTTAAGGTTTTTTATGGAAAATGTTACATATGTGGAGGTTTTGGGAGTTGTCTTCCGAACAACCCAACAGGTTCAGGTTTTAGAGCTTAGACAACAGCAGGCTGCTTGTCTGGAAATGGATTTTTTCTGTCTCTCAGGTTATTTTTATGCCTTTTCTTTTTATTTCGGTGTTATTTTTACGCCGAAGCCATCCTGCCTGTCTGTGTGTTTGTATCTGTGTCCACGGAGCACCTGAGGCTCCAATCCCACAGACATTCCTGATGCCAAAACATTTTTATTTCTCCTATTTTGTTCTATCAAATAAAGCCCTACCAGGCCAATTATTTTCATTTTTATTTACAGAAAAGTGTGTGATTTCTTTAAGATGAAACATTTCTCTCTTCCCCCTGAGGTTCTGCCCTTTTTTTTGCTGTAGAATACCTTTGGAATTAAGGAAAACTGGGAGTCATCTCTCTCAGGAGCTTAATTACTTCGTGGGCCTAATCCTTCACAAGTTTATTGCTAAAAGCCGCAATTAAACAAGAAATACCTGGAGAAGTTGAGCACGGGGAGCTCTAGGGAAGGGAATTTACTCCTCTGGAAAACCTGGAGGTGTTAATTCCGAGGATTTACTCCGTACTCAGTGTGTAGTGTGGACTTTAGGTGTAAGCCTGTGCAAGGGGAGTGGGAACAACTGCAAATCCCTGCAGGAATTTTGGGGTGGCTGTTTTGGAGATGACTTTATGGCTTTGTGAAGAACTCCCTCCCTCCTGAGAGCAGAAACTCTCCCAATTTTCTGAGATGTGATTGTCTTGAACTAAGGAGTAAAAAGCTTTTTTCCCTCCAGCTGAGCCATGAGGGAGAAAATATGGAAGAGGGGCTCTGTTCTTGACCTTTCCACTTCTCTGGGAGAGGTCACATCCATCTGCTGGGTCTCACATTGCCTATTTTTAAAGAGAGCAGAGGATGCTGCATTTTCCACTGAGAAAGCTCTGAAGGAGTGGCTGAGAGCTCCTATTATTCCAGCAAACAGGAAATATCCACTTGTGGAGCTGGAGAGCTGGAGATGGCTGCAAGCAAAGCCTGGAAACTCAGTTCCCGTGTCCTCGTGCTCCTTGGAAACTGAGGGACCTTGCGGAGGGCTGTGCTGGCTCTGGCTCATGTGCCCGAGGTTTCATTGATTCATTCATCCCAGGAAATAATTTTCCCCTGTTTCCTTTTGTTTTCCTGTTTGTTTGGCTTCCTGCTTCTGGGATAAGGTGTTGGAATTACCTCTGTTGCCACCTTTCTTTCCCTAGAGGACACAACTGCTTTGTGTCTTTATCTTGGGTGTGTTCCATGGAGCTGGGAATTCCGTGCTCCCCAGATATCTCTTACCTGAAGTTTGGAGCTGTGTCGGTCTTGACTGGGTTTACCTGTCCTGTCTTTCCCACTAATTTTTGCCTGTGGATGATGCACCTGCATGTAGAATCAAGGAATCCTGAAATGACAAAGTCATGGAGTCATGGAATGGTTTGGGATGGAAGAGACCTTAAAGCCCATCCAGTGCCACCCCTGCCAAGGGCAAGGACACCTTCCACTGTCCCAGGCTGCTCCAAGCCCCGTCCAGCCTGGCCTTGGGCACTGCCAGGGATCCAGGGGCAGCCACAGCTGCTCTGGGCACCCTGTGCCAGGGCCTGCCCACCCTCCCAGAGAACAATTTACAAGGGTCTGGAGCACCAGGACAAGGCAGAAGGGATTCCCACTGCCAGAGGGCAAGGGTGGATGGGATATTGGGGAGGAATTGTTCCCTGGGAGGGTGGGCAGGCCCTGGCACAGGGTGCCCAGAGCAGCTGTGGCTGCCCCTGGATCCCTGGCAGTGTCCAAGGCCAGGCTGGACGGGGCTGGGAGCAGCCTGGGACAGTGGGAGGTGTCCCTGCCCATGGCAGGGGGGGCACTGGATGGGCTTGAAGGTCCCTTCCCACCCAAACCATTCCATGATTCTGTGATTTTGGATCCAGCCCTTATCTCTACAAACCAGGCACTTTTGTGTGTCCCTCTTTAACCACTGCTGGCATCATCAGTAATTCCTAAAAACAGAGCCAGGAAAGCCAAGGAGCTTCTTCCAAGTTCAGGGCAAGCTTTAACCGTTCCAAAGTAGGAATCCAAGTGCCTGAACCTATTTGCACAACAGATGTGGAAAGCACAATGGCCTTTCCTTGGAATGTAGGGAAAGAGGCGGCAAATCCTTCACTGGTGAAAATTACTCCCCAAATCCATCAGCTCCTCTAACTCCTGTTTATCAGCCTCCAGCAGCTCCCAATCCGCTTCCACTCTGGGCTCCACCAGGGAGCTGTGGCTGGGCAGATAAGCCGAGAGTGGCTTTCCGCGATGGAGTGGCTGCACAAGCACTTCCAGCACGGAATCCTCCATGGGATGCAGCTGAATAAAATCCTCCTGAATATTCAGGTAGGAGATTTGGAACTTCACTTTTCTGTGCACTGGGGGAGCTCATCTGGACGTTCTTGGAGAGCAAACAGCAGTGGGCACCCAGCACCTCCCCAGAACTGGGGTTTCCTGCAGGAATGGGAGACTTGGGAATAATTTCCCTTTTAATCAGCGTAAAGGTGGCAGGTGACGGATTCCTGGGATTGCCCTGTCCTAGTGCTTTGTGCAGCTCCTTCCCTGCCCAGTTCTGCCTTCCTGGCCATTGTGGGGGCTCATCCTCATCCCAAGGAATGAAATCCCACCAGGACGAGCCTGGAAGTTGCAGTTCTTTGGGCATTGCTGACTCTGCCCAGTCTCACTGGAATTACATCCCTCAAATTCACTGGAACCAGGAAAACCCCTGGTGCTTCCAGAGCTCCCAGATTCAGGGGAGATCCCACCCCAGTGTGTGTCAGTCCTGGGAGCTGCTGTGCCAGTCAGGACACGGCTGCTTTTTCCCTGTGTTATTCAGGGAAGGCAAAATTAAGACATAGACTTAGTTCCAGAGTTAAGCCGGAGTGGAGAGCGTGCAAATAATCCCTGTCCTAATTAGTCTAATGACTTCAGAGAGAGCAGTTTTCCCCAGGAATTTTCACTCAGTCGCTTGGCAAAGTAAACGTGTGGTGAACTCATGTCCCGTGGCTGAGCAGGGACATCCTCAGGAGCTGCTGGGAGAGAGAAGGGAAGCGGGATGGATTCCCAAGATTTAACTCCCCCGTCTCCAGCAGGGATGTGAAAAGGGTTTAAATCCAGAGCACTCGTGCACAGGAGGAGGAGACACTAAAACATCACCGTTCCTGAGGAGTCCACAGCGGATGGCTGAGCTCCCATATCTGGGAATGCTCTCCCTGCCCTCCCACCCTGCCTGTGCTCTGCTAATTCCACGCAGGATACTGAGATTCTTCTCTGTCGGCAAATCCAATCGGGACGGGGAGCCAAGACAAATGCTCCAGGAGCCTTTTTATTATTTTATCAGTCTCGCATGCAGAGTTGAGACACAAGAGATGATACAGGCTCACGCTCTCGCAGGCATCCCGCGACTTCCTGGTTACAGAGCATTCTGAAAAGTTTTCCAGCCAATAGCATATTTTTAAAAGTTACAGACAACTGTCTTAACCAGTCTTCAACAGCGCACGTACATCTGTTATACACGGTATAACAGATTGTGTTGTCTGTGTCCACGGAGCACCTGGAATTACATAAATATAAACATTTACATATAATTGTTTATACCTTATATAACAATGCACAGTATTCCCTTATTAAGCCTAACCTTACCTATCTTGCTCAGCATGTTTTTTTGCAACTCTAAAAGCTATCTCAGCCAAACCGAGAAACTTTAACCATTGTTTTAATGTCCTTGCTTGTTGTATAATTGTATCTTCTTCAAGTTTTTGCAGCCAAAGCTAATTCCTAAACTCTTCTGCTTTATTTCTGAAACTTGCTTTTATTTCTCACACTTAAGAGCCCTTGTACCTTTTTTTTGTGTTTCCCACATCCTCCTTCACAGATATTCCATTTCCAAGAACTTTTCAGGCTGTTACTCCTAAAGGGGCAGCCTGAGTCAGCTCCCATCATCAGGCACCAGTGGGCTGGAATCATGGGATCCTGGAATGGTTTGGGTGGGAAGAGACCTTAAAGCCCCTCCAGTGCCACCCCTGCCATGGGCAGGGCCACCTCCCACTGTCCCAGGCTGCTCCAAGCCC
>VXBT01007373.1:54558-75735 GCA_013400235.1 Oriolus oriolus | reverse complement strand
CTTCTGGAGCTTGCCCAGGTCCTCCTGGGTGGCCCTGTCCTTCAGGTTTGGCAGCCTCACAAACGAGGAGTTGTTTCTCCCATGAGAAATCTGGGCTACATCCACTTTTCCACCCTGCCCATGTTTGGACCAGATATATTTTCAACACCTGCCACACTGGGTTTGGGTTTTTAGGTTTTTTTTCTTCCTTCTTTTCGTGAAGAATACAAAGTGTGATTTTTGCCTTTCCCCCATTTTCTACTTTGTAACTTTACAAATGTTGTCAGTACATGAAAGTGACACCGTGACAAATTCACTTTTCTTTTTCAGCTCTGTCACTTTTACAAAGTTGAGAAAGTTCCGAGAAGCTGTGAGTGAAAAAAAGGAAAAAAGAAAGGAAAGGGCAAAGGAAAAATACTGATTTTTTCTGGCATTCATGAGTAAAAACAAGAAAGGATAAAACTCCTGTCCCACCACAGCTTGATGTTGGAATTTGGGGGGACAGAAGACCCTCAGAAAAAGCCAGCTGGGGCTGCTGAGTTGATCACAGATTTCTGGAATGGTTTGGGTTGGAAGGGACCTAAAGCCCACCCAGTGCCACCCCTGCCATGGGCAGGGACACCTCCCACTGTCCCAGGCTGCTCCCAGCCCCGTCCAGCCTGGCCTTGGGCACTGCCAGGGATCCAGGGGCAGCCACAGCTGCTCTGGGCACCCTGTGCCAGGGCCTGCCCACCCTCCCAGGGAACAATTCCTTCCCAATATCCCATCCATCCCTGCCCTCTGGCAATGGGAAACCATTCCTTGTGTCCTGTTCCTCCATCCCTTGTGCCAAGTCCCTCTCCATCTTTCTTGTCGGCTCTTTCAGGCACTGGAACCCTGGAGCTTCTCTTTTCCAGGCTGCACAATCCCAACTGTCTCAGAGCCTCACCCAGGTCCCACAATCTCCATCCCCATTTCTGCTGCCATTCCCAGATCTGTGTCCAGCTCCCACTGGGGCTCAGCATGGAAGCAGCAGCCGGGAGCTGGAAGGTGGAGAGGAACATCCCTCATCTCCTTGCCCTTGGCTGTGCCCCAGTAAGCAGAGCCAGCAGGGCCCAGCCAACCACTCCGAATTTATTCCCCTGCACTTCCAAACATTCCCTCTGTTCTGCCCCAGTGCAGCATCAGCCTAGGGCAGAGAAACCATTCCTGACTGGAGCAGATGTGGAACACGCAGCAGGTCAGGAACTGCTGGGCTGGAGTTTTAAAAGCTCCTTCTTACCTCCCAGCTCTTTGGTTTTTCAAGCACCACCAGCCTGCCTGGAGAAGATGCTGCCTCTGCCCTGGTTTGATGTTCTGGGTGTTTTCCAGCTGGAGCTGAGGGGTGCCAGCAGCAACACCTGCCAGAATTCCTGCAAATTGGAGACCATAGCCCAGAGGAGAACGTGGATTTACCTGCCAAGCTATCGGTTCCTGAAGGGCTGTTCCCTGTTTCTGGAGGTGTTTGTCTTGTGTTGTGCAGCCTTTTTCCCTCCTGAAACTCTGCCAGTTTGGGTCTGTCACTGCCAATTTTTCCTCATGCAAACAGCCCCTCTTGCCTTCCTGTCTTCCCTGTCATTCCCGTTTTCCCCTCATTTGGCTGCTTGCTGGATCCATGCCTGGGGACTCCTGCAAAGAAACCCTTCACCCCCCCAGTTTAATAATCCCCTGGAATATGGAGAGGATTCTGCCTGGGCAGCCTTGCAGATCTGCTTATGAATAAATTAGCTCTGCTTTGTGGGACTAAACACATCTGCACGCTCTGGGAACATTTGTAATTCCATTGGAAATGGAATCACGTGGTAGGGATGGCAGGGTGGTTGTTGCCACTGTCATTTGTTTTCCTCTGTTTTATTAAAAAGATGATGAAGTTTATGCCACCCTGTCGGAGCTGATGCTGGGCACTGGGAGTCTCCCTGGTGGTTCCTGGAAAACTCTGTTCCTGCTGGCTCTGCTGAAATCAGCGTTTCCCTGGCCTTGTCCCCAGCAGGCAGCTGGAGCAGTGAGAGCTGTAGCTACTACAAGCTGTAGTTATTGGGAGTTGTAGTTACTAAGAGCTGTAGTTTACAGCCCCTCGCACGCAGACTCCACAGGGCCTTTCCCCCTCTCTCGGCCTCTGTTTTTCCCGTTGTTTTTCCCTCATGCTTTCCCTGTGCATAAATCCTGTGTATTCCCTGAGGCCTGAGGGCCACCTTGATGCCAAATCTATCCTGAGGTCTCTTGACTGTTGGTGGCCCCAGAAATGGGGAATTTAGAGATTCCCCAGCAGTCCTGGTCAGCAAGGCCTCAGCCGGCCAAGCCCTCGGGCCCTGTTGGCAATTCCCCCTTGTCCCCTGCAAAATGAGCCCAAAAGTGGCAGGAAGGGACAGTTTCCAGTCACTTTGCTTCCCAAAAAGCTCTTTGCTTTCTGCCCTGCTGGTTTGGGTATCAGGGAGCAGCTTCCTCTGCCCAGTCCTGCTTTGGGCTGAGTTTTTTTTTCTGCTGCAGAGACCTGTGAGTTCCCTGGAGTTCCAGAATTCCCTGGAGTTCCAGAATTCCCTGGAGCTCCAGGCCAGCGGCCAAAGCTGTAGCAAAGATTTGGCCTTATCATGGAATCCTGGAATGCCCTGAGCTGGAAGGGACCCACAGGGATCACCCAGCCCAGCCCCGGGCCCTGCCCAGACACCCCAACAACCCCACCCTGGGCATCCCTGGCAGCGCTGCCCAAACGCTCCTGGAGCTCTGGCAGCCTCGGGGCCGTGCCCATTCCCTGGGGAGCCTGGGCAGTGCCCAGCACCCTCTGGGGGAAGAACTTTTCCCTGATCTCCAGCCTGAGCCTGCCCTGGCACAGCTCCAGCCACTCCCTGGGTGCTGCCCCTGTCCCAGGGAGCAGAGATCGGAGCTGCCCCTTGGGAGGAACTTGTGGACTGTGATGAGCAATATACAAAATATTAATTTATAGATGGTCTTTCTGTAACTCAATGTCCAATCAAGCCTATAAATCCCACTGCTTTTTAACTGTTCATGTTCAGAGCCCCAGCAGCTCCCCAGAAAGGCCAGGGAAATTTCACTGCTCATCAAATCCAGGAGAGCTCTGCCGGCACTAAAAGTGGCACTGCGGGGTGGGACCAGACATCCCCGTGCACGAGGGGCTGGGATAAAGAACACACTGGAGCATTCCAGAGCTGAGGAGACAACTGGGAGACACTCACAGGAGTTTGTTGTTTATCAGTCAAGTGAACCACAAAAGTTTGGGGTTTATCAGTGGCGTTTATCAGCCGAGTGAGCCCCAAAAGTGAAGATAAACCACTTTTTATTTAGCAAGATCTAAAGCACAGGGTTTGGTTAGAAGTACACATTGACTCAAAAAAAAAAAAAAAAAAAGCTGGTTATCAGCTGAAAAATGGATGAAAAAGCTTTAAGTTTAGATTGTCTGCTCCTTAAAAATACGTAATTGTTGAGAGTCCCAAAAATCAGCTGCTTCTGGTGACTCTCCCGTCACCTTGAGCACGGCCAGCCCCAGGTGTGCTCCTCAATGTGACATCCAAGCTACAGCCCCGAGCTGGAGGGCAGAACTTGTCCATTAAACACAGGCTCATCACATTCCCTTCATACATCATCCCCTGCACAGGTGTCTGGGAGCTTCCTGGAGAAGAAAAGATTGGGAGTTTTATCCCTGGCAAACAATGAAAGCAGTAGATCTTGATTTAGGAGGACGAGAAGGTCTAGAAATAAAGAGAAAACAGAAGTAAATGGAAGTGTAGAAATAATAAATGAAAACAAACCCCAAATAACAAAGCAAAGCTCACACCTGTCTGAAAGACAAAGAACAAAAGCAGCTGGAATTTGTCAATTTTAAAGAAAGAAACAAAACCACAAAAAAACCCTCCTGCCCACAGCCAGCTCCAATTTGGGAATACAGACAGTGAAACAAATAATTTCAATTAAAGGACGCTGTAAACTGGCAAAAAAATCTGTGTTACAGGTGTTAAATCCCTTAAAAATTAGTGAAATCACTGGATCTGAGATGTAAAAGTAATATTCACTACGCATTGCAGAGTTGCTGTCTAAAGGACAGGCAGTGGGAGCGCAAAGTAAGCAGAGGACAATTAAATAGTTTAAGATTATAAGACTTTAACTGGAACAATTCTGAATCCAGAGATGAAATAGTCCTGGAGAAAAGGTGCCAAAAAAAGATGTTGGATATTGGAAAGCCAAAACACTGCCATGGCAGGGACACCTTCCACTGTCCCAGGCTGCTCCAAGCCCCGGCCAACCTGGCCTTGGGCACTCCAGGGATCCAGGGGCAGCCACAGCTGCTCTAGGAATTCCATCCTAGCCCCTCCTCACCCTCCCAGAGAACAATTCCTTTCCAAAATCCCATCAAACCCTGCCCTCTCTCAGTTTAAAGCCACTCCCTGTGTCCCATCCCTCCAGGCCTTCATGAAAGGTTCATTTTGAAATCAATGTTTAATTTGAGAAGTTCATTTTGAAAAATAGGAGTGTCAAGGTCCTGCTCCGTTCTTGGATTTCCACAGGAGAGATCCTCACCAGCCAAAGAAATGCAACATCCTTGGGATAAAGTGGTTGATCCTGACACAAATGGGTGCTTAAGGAATGAGAAAATCGCCTATCAGGGGAGGGATTTCAGGAGTGGACGCTTGTAAATGATCTGGAAAGCCCAGGAATGGTGAGATCCCAACGGCATCAAGTGATCCAGGACTGGAAAACTCAGCCTGGCTCAGTCTGCCACCGGTGACTGGATGGGGAAATGCCAGCTGGGATTTGGCACAGGTGAACAGGGAGTTCTGCAACAGGAGGAGCAGGGCCCTACATTTCAACCCATCCTGAGGGGCTGGAGCTCAAAGTTACTGTGCAGGAAATATTCCTGGAGCCAGGGGATCCAAAGAGAATCAGAGTTTGGGAACAGATGGTCCTGAAATATCAACTCGGAGAGGGTGGAAATGGGTGCTGGAATGTGCTAAGGAAGGAAAAGAGGGCCAGGCTGAAGGCAGGGAGTAAATCCCCGTGTCCTGAACACTGCTCATCCCCCGGGAATGGCTGGAGTGGAGTTGGGAAAGGGTCAGGGGTTGGGTAAAGTTCAGTGCGTGGGATCAAGAATCTGGAATGAGGAGCACAGGAGAGAATTTCCATCCAGAAATAAAGGATGTGAGAGGGAAAAAAATGTGGATTTAGGAGTAGGAATAAATGGAGAAACTGGAACTGAGGCAGCAGGATGGGATGCTGGAGGCAGACTCAAAACCATTGGAAGATTGTGGAATCCCCATCGCTGAAGGCCGCAGAGGCTAAAATCCAATGGGAAACTCCAAAAAACAAACAAAGCCATGGGTGAAACATCCATGGAGACTCAAATCTCCTTGGATACAAGGACACCACCTTCCACAGGTCCTTCCTGCAATTCCCTACGTCCTACAAGGACACGTCGGAGCTGCATCCCTGCTCTTCCTCTGGTTTTATCCTTTGCATCCTGTGGTCATGCCTTGGCTCCAGGACGCCCATCCGAACACACAGGGGAAGTCTGGGACGGAGTGACAATAACCCCAAATCCCATCATTTCATGAAGCTGAACCTCTCACCAGCAAGAGCTGCAGATATTTCAATTTCCTTTCCAAAGGCCTTGGTAGATTAAATTGTTTTGCAGATATTTGCTCTCTTTTCCTGCTCTCAGGGGTTACGAGAATGACTTTAAGAGTTATTTATTGGAGACATAAAGGGGAGAAAAGCTGATTTTTAATGTTAAAATGTCATTTATTGTCTGGATGTGCATAACCAAGAGGAGTTATTAAATATGGACATAAAATCGTGGAGTCTGAGCCCAGAGGTCACTGAGAGTTTCCTGTGCAGAAGTAGCTCCATGCACAGGGTGGAAAACACCTCCCAGCACCTGTTTCTCCAATTACTCCCTGAGATTGAAACATTTTAGGAATAAAATCCAGATCCGGGCTGGATGTTGCCTTTTTCACTGGATTTTCACCTTCAGTTCCCTTCATATCCTTTTGAAAATGAGTGTTTCCCACATTCCCCGTTTTCCTCCCCCTGCTCCTGCCTGTCCATTCATTATGATCCACACTCGTGGATTTTAGATGGATAATCCTGGAATGGCAGTTCTTTGTTTACCCAGCTCATTACCCACCATCCGAATTCTCATAACAAATATTTTCCAAGGAATAATTCCATGAAATATTCATGGATTCTAGAGCTGTCCTACCTTTGTTTGATTTATTAAGCGTGGAAGCTGCACCTTCTGCTTCCATACAAACTCCAAGCAAAAGCGGGATACTCTTCCCACACAACCACTCTCCCTTTATCCCAGATCCACATCAGGTTTGCTTTTAATCCTATAAAATCATAAAAATCCCTGGGGAGATGAATATCCCATTTAACCACAGATCCAACCCACTTTTTCGTGGAATGCACCCCTTTGTGTGGGAAGTTGTCCGGTTTTATTCTGGCAGAAATCCTTTCAGGATTTTCCCTTCCTTTGCTTCACTTCCCCAGAGAGAGGAGATGCCAGGAAATCCGGCACAGTCAGGCTCAGAGGTTTCCAGTGTGTTTTCTTCCTGCTTTTCTGCCGCTTATCCCATGAAAACAAGGGAAAGGTTTGATTTTCAAAGGGGTCTGTGAGAACTCTGAGCTGCTGAGGGAGCCCGGCTGGAACTTGCAGAGCAGCGCGGTTTGTAACTTCCTTTGATCCCTTTGCTGCTTGTCCCAGGATATCAGGTCTGGGATATCAGGAGAAGCAGCTCCAAGAGGAGCACCCTCCTCTTCAGGAGAGATTTGGGCAAAAATTTGGGTTGTAGAAGGAGTTTTTGGGATGCTGTGTCTCAGATTAAGGAAGGAGCAGCTCCCTCCATCAGGGAAGCTGAATCACATCCCGACATTTGATGCTTTCCCATAGATTTTGCTGCTTTCCCTGTGGTTTCTCCAGTGGCAGCTCCCTCTGCATCCTCTCCGCTGCCAGGTGGGGTTGTGATGGGTATCCTGAAGGAATAGGGGTGTTATCCCAGGAAAATGCTCTTGATCCTGCTGGAAAAGTCAGCTCTGTGTGGAGGAGGTCAAAGCCCTCAGAGCTGATGGATGCTGGAAGGATCCAGCAGGATCTGCCCTCATCGTTTAAGATTATAAGACTTTAATTGGAACAGTTCTGAATCCAGAGATGAAATAGTCCTGAAGAAAAGGTGCCAAAAAAAGATGTTGGATATTGGAAAGCCAAAATACTGCTGTGGGCAGGGACACCTCCCACTATCCCAGGCTGCTCCAAGCCCTGTCCAACCTGGCCTTGGACACTGCCTGGAAGGATCCATCAGGATCAAGCCCCAAAAGCAGAAGGAAAAGTCTCTGGGAAGGCTGGAGTAGGGATCATTTTTTGAGATTTTCTGCCCTCTGAGGCAGGGTTTTGTTGCCTTCACAGTTTATCAAATAATGAATCATTTTGCTGCTGGGGTGACAAAGTGACCACCTCAGTTAGGCTGATGGCACACAGTGGCTGATCCCGGGAAGGTGTGGGACACAGGAGCAGGAGGCAGGAAAAGCCCATGGATTCCTCCATTATAAATGCGACAACTGAAGATTGGGACATTTATCCCAGAGGGATGAAAAACAGCAGGAATGTTCTCACTCTGAGGAGGGGGATGAGTTTTGTACAGTCACCTTCAGCCCACGCGCAGATCCCAAAACACTTGGAAAGAAGCAACAGGGAAGAGGAGCTTCCCAAGGTCTCCAAACTTTCCAGAGTCAATACTGGTCATTCCCAATGTGCTCGTTGTGGAGGTCACGCTGCATCCCACGGATAAATGGAAAATACAATAAAGGTTTTAAATAAAAATAGCCTGAAGAAGACAATTGGCCATGGAGGCTTCCCAGAATCCTTGGACTCTCCTCAGAAAAATCCTGTGGCTTGTCTTGCATACTCTGGCAGAATGAGCAGTGGAGAGGATCTGAAATTTTAGATCCTTATGGATGATTTAGGATCTCACCATAGGGAATTATTACAGTATTAATAATGTGCTTAATCCTTTAAAAGATACCTGGGAATGGAAGCTCCAAGGAAGGAAAGTCCAGAAAGTTGCTGAATTATTTCATGGGAAAAGGGTGGGAAGGAAGGAAGGAAGGAAGGAAGGAAGGAAGGAAGGAAGGAAGGAAAAAACTTACAGAAGAGGGCTGTCAAAAGACCAGGAGAAAAATAAATAATTGGGATAGAAGACACTGGGAGCTGCATTGGGGAATTTCCAGGGACTTGGGAACAGGAAAGGAATCAGATCATGAATGGCAGCTACATGTGAAAATAAATTATTGGAAGGTCTGAAATGAAATGGAGCTGGAAAACGAAATAAATCCGTGGATTTATTAACCTATATGAAAAGGAAAATGAAATAAATCTTTGGATAATCCCACACAAAGTAAATAATGGATGATATGGAGGTCTGTGCATCCCTCATTTAAAAAAGGAATTTTATCTTTTGGCCAATTATTGATGCAATTAATTTGAGGAGAGGCAGGAAGAAAATAGGAGCTGAATCCTCAGCTTTTACCTGGGAGAGCAAAGGGAGGAAGAGGGAAATCCTGGAAGAGTGGGAGGGAATAACCACAACATCTGCCATTCCAAAGGGATAAATGGGGAATTCCAGATGGGTCAGCACCTGGAAAAACACTGGAATAAGCAGTGGTTTATAGGCTCCTGGAGGATAATGAGGCAATGAGATAAGAGCCCAAACACAATTCCTGTGGGAACAGCCTCATTCCCTCCCCTTGGCAGGAGAGCTGCTCTGGTCGGTGGGGAAAGGGGCAGATGGGATTTTCCCCGGCTCTGACTTTGTCCCACCTGGCAGAGCTGCAAATCTGGGAAATCTGAGCTGCTGTGGGGGGTGAACATCCCTGAAAACCTCACCTGGGCAGAGCCTTGGGCGATTCCCAGCCCGCTTTGGGGGTGGTGGCAGACAGGCCCTGGCTGGGGTCAGAGGTGTTGGTTTCAAGCTTTGAAGGTAGAAGGCAGCAAAATTCCCACAAATCTGGCAGCTCAGGCAGTGCCTGGATAGATGGGATGGAGCCCTCTTGGAAACCAGAGTGGATCTGTGCTCGTTTCCTTCCCAAACCTTGCATTTATCAACCCAGACCTTGCATTTATTGACCCAGACCTTGCATTTATCGACCCAGACCTTACCCTGACCTTCCAGAGATAGGCAAAATGCTCCTCCCCACCCCACAGCTCTGCCCCCTCCTCATGGCCATCCCTGGACAGGGATTTTCCAGAATTCCGGGCAGCGGGAGGGGATTTGAGCCCAGAAAACACATCCAACACCAGGGAATGTTCAGGGGGATAGTTCCCAGATTTGGGAACAGAAAAGCTGATGAGGGATATTAGCACAAACACGATGGGATTTGTATCCAGCTCCAAGGAAATGTCTATTTTGACCCCACAAAAATCCCAGATTTGGGAACAGAAAAGCTGATGAGGGATATTAGCACAAACACGATGGGATTTGTATCCAGCTCCAAGGAAATGTCTATTTTGACCCCACAAAAATCCCAGATTTGGGAACAGAAAAGCTGAGGGGTGAAATAATCACAAAACACGACGGAATTGGTATCCAGCTCCAAGGAAATGTTTGTTTTGACCCCATGAAGTTCACTCACAATGGACTCTTGTGTGACCATTGTCCCCAGCTGGTCCATCCCTGGGATAACTCTTAGTTAATCCATCAAATTTTCTTCCTTTGCTCTTAAGCAAATGGATTTCCTGGAAAAATGGGCCTGGGAAGGAGCTGCAGGAGTTGTGTAGGAAGAGCCACACCTGACGCATTCTGTCCAGTCCTCCAGCCGTGGAATTGCCTCACCCTTGTGTCCTACATCTTTGGGGACACCTCTGTCACCCTGAGGCGCCACCTCTCCCTTGTTCCTGGCAGGAGGCCTTTAAAGCTCAGCCTGAAGTGTGTCCCGTGTGCTCTGGCAGGTAATTGACAACCTCAGCACCTCGTAAATGTGCCCAAAATGTCCCCAGAAATGTGAATTGCACAACTCTTTTTGCTGCTGTCACCTCCGGTGTCTCCTCAGCCTTCCATGGAGTTTGCTCCCAGCCTCTCTCAGTAGTTCAGAAGGGAGAGCACAGGAATTGTTCAGGGGTTCTGAGGCAAAAACACTTGGAAGTTTTCAAAGTGCTCTGGAGGATGGAATCCGAGCTCAATACAATCCTGATGAATTGGAGGCATGACCCGGAATGAATCCGATCAGATTCCACAGAGATGAAGGCAAGCAGCTCCATTTGTTGGGATCCAGGCAGGTGAGGCCCCACTTGCCAGCAGAGCTGCTTTGAGAATTTTCTCTCCCTCTGCCCACCTCCAACCTGCCTCGGGATGAGTGTGCTGCCCTTTGAGGTGTGATGCTCACTGTTCGTGGGGCTGCATCTGAGCCAGCTCCGAGGAAAAATTCCTCTTCTTTATCTGCGTCTTGGGGTGACTTTGTGATGTTGTATCCCATATCGCCTGCCCTGTGCCCAGGCATGAATCTTGTGCCTTTCTGTGCCTTTAAACTGAGCCTGAGATGGGGGAGAGAAAAAGGCCGAGCGAACTTTTCGAAGCAGTTTGTGTTTGAGGACGCAGAAACGCACTCCTCTGCATTCCTCTGCTGTGGCAACTGATGCCATGATGGTTTTTTGCTTTTCTTTTATACCCCCTTTTATACACTCTTTTATACAGCTTTATATATTCCTTGTGCCTTTAGCTTACATAGTTATAATTCTTTAAGTTCAATAACTCCCCTCAGACCCAGTATTTCGTTAAGTTTAGAGACCAAACATTCTAAAACCCAAAGAAACCAAGGTCCTCTCCAGAGCCCATTCTGTAAACAAAGCCAGGCCCATGCAGGGGGAGGGTCCCTTGGGTGGGGGGTCTCACCTGAGTCCCTCATTAGGGAACCTTTGATAGATGTGCTAATTTTTGCAAGGCATATAATTGTACACTCATCACATCGTCTGAGGCCATTTTCTTCAGTGGGGACATTGGGGTGCATTTCGATGTGCATTTCATCACACCTAAGGATCCTTAAATAAATCCCAAGGTAAAAACCCTTTTCCCTCCTAACTGTATTCAGCTCTCTTAATTTTAAGACCAGGAAAAGGCATCACAGCCAGAGTGGAGGCAGCACCCTTCTTGCTTTTCAGCCAGCTGTCGGCTCTGTTTCTCCAGAGAGAGACAGAGAGTTAACTTTTTTTCCTGGGACTTTGTTTTTTTCCTTCTTCTCTTCTGGGCTGTTTCAACACCATCAGAGCACACCGGGAGAACTTTCCACCGAGGCCTGGAGTGGGGGGCCATGACAAGCCAGCTCCGAAGAGGAGAGAGAGAGAGCACACCCAAAGAAGGACTCTAAAATCTTCCCAGGTTTCTCTCCGCAGTGAGAGGTTTTATTATTTAGCATCATCATTCTTTTCCTGTGTGTTTGTTAAATAAATAGGTTTTTTTCCCTTCATTTTCCTCCAAGGAATGTTTCTTTCCCGAACCACATAAGGAAGGTGTGGCTGTAACCCACCTTCTATCAGAGGACGTTCAAATTTGGATGTTCCTCTGAATTTGTCCCAAACCAGGACAATCTATAAAGTGTGAGGTGGGTCCTGCTCCAGCTCCTGCTGTGCTCACAGCACAGCCCCACGAGCAGCAGCTCAGCCTGGCCGTAGGGGAAGCAATCTGCAGCAGGGGGAAACAAATGGGCTGCCAGGAGCACGGAGCACAAATCCCACTGCTGGAGCCAAGATTCCCGCACATCCATGTGGGTGAAGGAGAAATCAGATGGCGAAGAGTTTTGTGCAGCACAAACTCAGAGTTAGAGTCAGGCACAAACTCAAAATGTGCCTTTGTACAGGATAATCCTGGAATCAGGGGTTGGGTTCAGAGAGATCTTAAATCCCATCCCATCCCACCCCTGCCATGGGCAGGGACACCTCCCACTGTCCCAGGCTGCTCCAAGCCCCGGCCAGCCTGGCCTTGGGCACTGCCAGGGATCCAGGGGCAGCCACAGCTGCTCTGGGCACCCTGTGCCAGGGCCTCCCCACCCTCCCAGGGAACAATTCCTTCCCAATATCCCATCCAGCCCTGCCCTCTGGCACTGGGAAGCCATTCCCTGTGGCCTGTCCCTCCAGCCCTTGTCCCAAGTCCCTCTCCATGTTTCATGTCAGCCCCTTCAGGTCCTGGAAGGCCACAATTAGGTCACCCCAAAGCTTCTCTTTTCCAGGCTGGACAGTCCCAACTCTCTCAGAGCCTTGCCCAGGTCCCACAGTCTCCATCCCCATTTCTGCTGCCATTCCCAGATCTGTGTCCAGCTCCCACTGGGGCTCAGCATGGAAGCAGCAGCCGGGAGCTGGAAGATGGAGAGGAGATCCCATCTAAACCTGTTCTGTTCCAGCCTGAAGCCATTCCCTGCGTCCAGTCACTCCAGTTCCCGAGGATAAACGGATAAAGAGCAGCCACAAACCTGAACCTGAGCTTCAAATGCAGCACCAGGAGGCATTAAAAGATGGGAAGTCATCAACTTAGTGCCATGGCTTTTCCTGTCAGTGGACTCTAATGTTATGCTGGGATCTTGGAGGAAAACCAGGAGAAAAGGTTCCATGTGG
Organism: Oriolus oriolus; assembly: GCA_013400235.1. Taxonomy (NCBI): domain Eukaryota; kingdom Metazoa; phylum Chordata; class Aves; order Passeriformes; family Corvidae; genus Oriolus; species Oriolus oriolus. Next base: position 63,137 of record VXBT01007373.1, on the reverse strand, counting down.
AGAAATTGGTAAACGAGAGGAATTGATAAATTTTCCCTTCCGAAAAAAAAAATAAAAGAAGTGAGGGAAAACATTCCAGTCTCTCACAACACAAATGCAGTTAGAAAGAGAGGAATAACAGCTTGATCTGCACTTTGTGTAGGGTGAAACAGCCAAAAATGAGGGTATTTCAGTAATAAAATAAGGAAAAACCTTCAGCCTATCAAGAGAGAGAAGCACAGGGACAGACGAGGGACAATTAAATGGGGACAACTGCAGGAGGGAACCTTATTAATCCATCTGTTAAGAGTTGATCCCTGGCTGTGCTTCAGCTCCAGTGCTGGATTAAATGATCTCCTGAGGCTCCTTTAAGCCTCGCATCCCATGATCTGGGCCATTTGTTTGGAAGCCGTGGCCTAAAAAATCAAAAACGCAAAGAAAAGAGTGCTTTGCCAATGACAATCTCCAAACAATCTCCTCATCTTGGACCCTGCTGGAAAGGGAACTTCCACAAGCTGGGATAAGCATAGAGGGGGCTGCAGGAACAGCAAAAGGATGAGTGGAGACTTGGGAAACAGCAACAATCGTGGAGATGAAATCTGGGAACATCGTCTTAAGCAAACGGGAGGACAATTGGGTGTGCTCGGAATCTTGACTCTGCTTGTTCAGAATTAAACTTTATTGACATTTATCAAGACAAGACTAATGAAGAAGATTGGGCAGCAGCAGGGCCTGGCTTTTGTTTGTTTAATTGTAATTTCTTTTTCCAACAGATAATTAACTGTGGAACTCACTGCTCCAAGACATGGCAAAGACTGGGAACTTCTCAAGGGGAGATGGAACAGCAGAGATGTCAACAAGAGAGAGAGGCAGAACGTTTGCTTAGGGGGAATAAATTATTCCTGCTCACAAATTAAATCAGCCACGGAGCCCTGTGGACAGCAAAGGGGGAGTTTGGAGTTCAGGATTGAAAATTTGCTTGTTGTGGATGTTGATTCCACGTGGTGCTGCCCACCACGGCTGGCAGAGGATCAGGTAGATCCATGGCATGGAATCGTGGAATCATTGAGTGGTTTGGGTGGGAAGGGATCTTAGGGATCATCCAGTGCCACCCCCTGCCATGGGCAGGGACACCTCCCACTGTCCCAGGCTGCTCCCAGCCCCGTCCAGCCTGGCCTTGGACACTGCCAGGGATCCAGGGGCAGCCACAGCTGCTCTGGGCACCCTGTGCCAGGGCCTGCCCACCCTCCCAGGGAACAATTCCTTCCCAATATCCCACCTAACCTCCTCTTTTTCAGTTTTAAGCCACTCTGTCCTCTCAGTCGTAGTTGTGTCTTCACAACTCCAGCAGGAATAAAAGCCCTGTGGGAGCTGGAATTTGCCCCTGGCATTTCTGGCCACCAAAGGGAAAATAACCTCCTGCTCTGAAGAGCACCAGCCAAGTGCTGAAGTCGGGAATATTTGGGAATTCAGCCCCTGGAGGAGTGTCAGGCCAGGTTGGTGTCCCAAACAACTCAGAGCCTCTGTGAACCACCTGAGGGTGTCCGAGGAAGCTGCTGTGCCCAGAGGCTGTTTCATGGAGCCTTTTTGAGGGGGAGTTAATGACAATATTGGAGGAACTGGAGGGGAACATATGGAATTTCAAAGCCGCATGGAAAAGGACTTCAGAGCTTAATGCTTGAATTCACCACTTAAAATAAACGCCTCTCCATGCACCCATCGCTGCTTTATCTCTGCTTTATCTCTGCCTTATCTCTGCCTCATCACCATGAAATCCAAGCACAGATCAGCTCCAGCCTGATGGCTCTGGGAGGAATTGCTGGGCAGAACCTGATAATAATGAGTGGCTGGGAGATGGGGATGAAACTTTGCCATATATTGAATATTTATTTCAAATTGTAGGCAGCCAAACCAGTGGGCAAGAAAAACAATAAGACACAAACCCTTGTCTTTTCAAGACACGAGTTTTGTTTTTATTTTAGGTCTTCTTGTCCCGCTAGCAAAGGTCATAAATTATTTAACTGCTGCGGCTCAGCTTTCTCTTTTTTACTGTCTAATAAAATCAGAGAAATATAAATCTATTTTGGGTCCTTTTTTACAAATAATTGAGAGGGGTGACAAGCAAAACAAGAATTGAAGCAACAATTCAAGGCAGGGTGGCAGCGAGCTGTGAGCACACCAGGAGGTTTCAGTAAAAAGCTTGTAAGGAGCATTTTTGCTTCTTCCTGGCCAAAGATGTCTTGTTGCCTTTTTAAATTTAATAATTTATGGATTCAGTGTCTGGATTTTTCATCTCCTGCCTGCTTGCTGCCTATTAAACACATAATTCAGGGGGTTACATTATTGTGCTTTGGGCTGCCTGCGTTTCAGCCAGAAGCTGGGGAAAGAGGCACTGAGAACTTTGTGGGAAAGATTCAGGTTGTGGAATTGTGGGATCGGATCCCTGCTGGGTTTCCCTGGGACTGTTTGGGCCGGAGATTTTAAATAAGCAGCATTTTTTTTTGGTATGGACCTGTTTTGGTTGGCACTTGGAATTATTAACATTTAACAGCAGCTGCTGCAGGAATAAAAGTGGAAAGGTCAAGGAAGAAGTGGATAAAGGGAAAAATGTAGCACAAGGAAAAAGGAGAGGAGCAGTGTGGGAAGAGGGGAGCACTTTTCCATGTAGGAATTCTCCCTAACATCCAACCTAAACCTCCCCTGGCACAACTTCTCCCTTTCCCAAAAGGCAAAAACCCAAACTCTTCCTCTGGCCCAGAAGGTGGGATCTGTTATTCTCTGTCCCATACGAAATCAGTGGAATTGTATTATCATGGGATTGTTACAGTTGGAAAAGACCTGGAAGCTCATCAAGTCCAACCCTCGTCCCAGCACCACCATGTTCAGCACTGACCCCTGTCTCCAAGTGCCACATCCACAGGATTTTGAGCACTTCCATGGATGATGATCCAGCACTGCCCTGGGCAGCTGTGCCCATGTCCAACAACACTTTCAGTGAAGGAATTTCCCCGATATCCACCCTGCCCCTGCCCTGGCCCAGCCTGAGGCCGTTCCCTCTCCTCCTGTCCCTGTTCCCCGGGAGCAGAGCCCGACCCCCCCGGCTGCCCCCTCCTGTCAGGGAGTTGTGCAGAGCCACAGGGTCCCCCCTGAGCCTCCTTTGCTCCAGGCTGAGCCCCTTTCCCAGCTCCCTCAGCTGCTCCTGGGGCTCCAGCCCCTTCCCAGCTCCGTTCCCTGCCCTGGACACGCTCCAGCCCCTCCAGGTCTCTTTTGCCATGGTCTTGAATCCTTCCAGCTTTTCCACGCAGGTCCTGAAGCCCAAAGGATGGAGGGAGCAGCTTCTCCCAGCCCCACCCTCTCCCCACCCCTGCTCTGCACAAACTCATTCCAGAAACCTCCACCAGCATTTGCCCTTCCAGCCCTCAACCCTTCCAGAATTTCCTCCCATCTCTTCCTCCCAGGGCTGATCTCCTTCACTTAAAGACTGTAAATGATCAGGGGTTGGTTTAAGCACACAGGAATAGAGATTTCGGGATAAAAATAGATTTCCTCCTTCCACATGAATTCCTGCAGCTCCCTCATCATTTCTGCCTGAGCAACATTAACGACTCCCATCAGAAAGCCCTCCAGAGGATCCCTCTGCAGAGCAGGGAGAGGAATTCAAATGACACCAAGGGCCCCTTTTCCACCTTTCCCACCGTCTTTCACAGCTCTATCCGAGCCGGGAATGAGGTAAAGGGATTTAAAAGGAGGAATTAAAGGTTAAGCAGGTTCCAAGCAGCACAAAGCCCGGTTTAAGGTGGCTGATGAGAGGCTGGGGCAGAAGGGATTCGTGATTCCATTAGGAGCAAAGGGAAAAATTCAACTCCTCCAGCAAGCTCAGGGAGAGGGGGGGAGCAGCTAAAAAAAAGTCCTTAAAGTACAGAAAAGGGATCTGGAATGCCAGGGGCTCCAAAAGTGACAGAAGGGAGCTGAGGGCGGAAGGAAAATGGGCTTTTGTGCCAAGATTAAACTCGGTGTTAATTGCTGGCTTAGGCAGGAAAAACTCAGCTGCACCCCCAAAATGGGCCCACAGAGACAAAGGGGTGGAGTGAGCTCAAAGAATCCCCTGGGCCAGCTGTCCTCGGCCATTGAACGAGCCACCAGGCCACCAAAGGAGCCACCAGGCCATCTAAAGAGCCACCAGGCCATCTAAAGAGCCACCAATTCAGCAGAGGAGCCACCAGCCCATCCAAGGAGTCACCAGCCCATCCAAGGAGTCACCAGGCCATCAAAGGAGCCACCAGGCCACCAAAGGAGCCAACAGGCCCTCAAAGGAGCCCCCAGTCAATCAAAGGAGCCACCAGGCTACCAAAGGAGCCTCCAGCCCACCTAAGTAGCCACCAGGCCCTCAAAGGAGCCACCAGTCAATCAAAGGAGCCTCCAGCCCACCTAAGGAGCCACCAGTCCATCGAAGGAGCCTCCAGTCCATCGAAGGAGCCGTCAAAGGGGTGGCAGCAGCTGGAGTGTCCCCATGGCCTCAGGGACATGTCCAGGGGCCAGCACTGGTGCCACTGTCCAGGGTCCACCTCTATATACTTACATGTGTGTGTATGTGTGCTCCATGGGTGTTTGTGTGCCTCTGGAATTCCATGCTGATCATTCCCTCTGGAATTCCATGCTGATCATTCCCTCTGGAATTCCATGCTGATCGTTCCTGCTGCTCGGGGCTGCAGCATCGCCTCTCTCAATCTCTTGGATCTGCTATGATGCCCCTAAAATTCCCATTTTTTCACGTGTAACCTGTGGGAGAGTTAATGCGGTGTTTATCCTTTCCTGCTGTCTGACCTCCCAAGATTTTTAAGGAATATTTTCTGTCTCAGGGAAGGCTGGCTGATGGAAAAGGGAGGGCACTGAGGGTGCAGCAGAGTAAAGGCAGCAAATCCTCAAAGGATCAGGAAAAGGATAACGCTGATTTTTCATATTTATATTTTTAAGTGAATTCCATGAAATGAAGGGAGAGGTGGAAACCCCATAACCCAGAGTGCAGAGGGTGAGGGAACCACGGCATAAAATATTGGGAAATACACTAAATAGGGAGAGAGCTGAGGGAAGGATGACTCCAGCATCCAGAGGCACAGGGAAAGGCAGAGCCCGGGCAGGCCAGGGCTCAGGGATCACCTCATCCCCACCTAAATCATCGCTGCAGCAACCAGGGGTGAGCAGAGTCATGCTCCATTTCCCCTCCTTAGGTCAGAGGGAGATGGATTTTTCCATAGGAACTGGATCCATCCCCCCCAGCAGAAAGGTCCATCGCTCACTGGAGCTGTCTGCATTCCCTGTCTCCCATCAGAGCAGGGAAAGGTGTTCCCAGAGCAGCCCTTCTGCACCTGTGGTGGAGCAGAGTGGAGGCAGCAAATCCTCAAAGGATCGGGATAGGGATAACGCTGGTTCCTCACATTTATATTTTTTAAGTGAATTCCATGAAATTAAGGGAGAGGTGGAAACTCCATAACCCGGAGTGCAGGGGGTGAGGGAACCATTTCATAAAATATTGGGAAATACAATGAACAGATTGATTTTTCCATAGGAACTGGATCCATCCCCCCCGGCACAAAGCTCCATATCTCACTGGAGCTGTCTGCATTCCCTCTCTACCACCAGAGGAGGGAGAGATTCCCACAGCAGCCCTTCCTGCCCGTGGTGATCCCAAAAGTGGGGCAGGATGATTCCAGGGGGTCTCTGCTCTCTGCAGGGATCAGAGGAGCCCCGAGACCCCACTGAGCCTTCCCGCATTGTGGGGCTCCAGCTCTGCATCCGAGGACTCCCACTGTGTTCCCAATTTAGTAATCCAGGACTGAACTCCCCCCCCAGGATAAATCTGGTTCATTCACTTGGCAGCTGCCGGGAGATGATGGATAACTCCTCTGAGCCAAACACTGTTCCTCTGGAAAGGGTTTGGAGACAAAAAGTGATTCCATTCCTGAGATCTGAGGTGAGTTTGGGATCCTGAGGAGCTGGGAACTCTCAGGTTGGAAACCTGGAGCGCTGGAGATGGAAAGGAAATTCCCAGAGGCTCTGACTCCCCTGGCAGACACAGCAATGCCACAGCGAGACACCTCCACTGCTGGGGATGGGTGGCGGATGGAAAAACCATCCCAATAAATCCATCTTGATGGATCTGGATTTTGGGAATGTGTGGTCCATATTTCAGTGCCTCCTGAGGCATCTCCAAGGCCTCCCTTGTTTGGATTTCCCACCTGAGCACCGAAGCAAAGCTGTTCTGTGTCTGTGACCTCCCACCCCCACCAGACACTTTAACTCCAGACTTTGTGTGAATCCCAAACATTTTAACAATGATTTTATGTCTAAATCAGTGTTGGGGGAGACAAAGGGCTGAGGAACAGGATTCCCAGGAAAAAGCATCATTACCTGATTATTCCCAGATCATTCCCTGCTGAGGGTTATTTTGTCTGTTAAACTGGGGAAGCGCTTTAACAGAAGGATGCAGTGTTGGATTTAAAGCAGAGGTTTGGCAGGTAAATCCTGAGCTTCACGGGAGCTAAAATAACATCCAGGGAGTGCTCTGGTATTTCCTGGAGCCTTGTTCAGGTGCAGCCTTGATCCACATGGAGAAACCCTCAGCTGACAGGAAAACTCAGCTTTTCCACAATTTCTCTGCTCTCAGGAAGAGAGTCTGTGGTTTCCTCGCTGGGACACAGATCCCCAGGCACAGCAGGTGTTCATTAAAGGTTCAGAAGTTGTGGCTGATCATGGAATCCTGGAGTGGTTGGGGTTGGAAAGGACCTTAAAGCCCATCCAGTGCCACCCCCTGCCATGGGCAGGGACACCTCCCACTGTCCCAGGCTGCTCCAAGCCCAGTCCAGCCTGGCCTTGGGCACTGCCAGGGATCCAGGGGCAGCCACAGCTGCTCTGGGCACCCTGTGCCAGGGCCTGCCCACCCTCCCAGGGAACAATTCCTTCCCAATATCCCATCTATCCCTGCCCTCTGGCAGTGGGAAGCCATTCCCCCTTATTTTGTCGCTCCAGGCATTTTTCCAAAGTCACTCCCCAGCTCTCTTGGAGCCGCTTCAGGGGCTCACCACCCTCACAGGGAAGAATTTTCTTCTGAATAAGAATTTTTCCCTCATACCCTCAGTTCCCCTGGTGTTTTCTCCCACTGTTTGGCTGCTTCTCTCTCTTCCCAATTTCCAGGTGTAACAATCCCTGAAACTGGAGACTCCCTCTTCCCCCAGCGCTCAGCTCTCTCATAGGGAATTGGGTCTGTTCCTAACATCCACCCACGGAACATAGCCTTGGATTCCACCTGGAAGCTGCCAAATCCCAGCAGCCCTGTTGTTCATTCCCATTCATGTGAGGAACACCCCATTCCTGCAGTGCCACTGCCCTGCCCTCCATTCCCTGCTGCTCCAGGTGATAACACACCTGGAACAGGTGATAACACACCTGGAAGAGCAGGGAATGTTTCCCAGCTTCCTCCTCAGTGATCCCAGCGGTGTCCAGCCTGTCCTTGAAGGGCGCTGCCTTTATCCACTCCAGCATTCCTGCCCATCCACGTTGTAATTCCACGTGCTCAGCACCCCAATGGCGCTGGAGCTGCTGATGGATTTTGGGAATTAGAAAGGAAATGTCTGGCGGTGCCTTCCCTTCCACAGGCATCCTGACGGCCTGGATCAGCTGGATCCGGACTCTGGGCCCTTTGCTGGACACCTTCAGCCCCTGCCTGCACTGAAGGGCTTCCTCCTTTCCAAAGGCAGCTCCACATCCACACCATTCCCAGTTCTCCCTTCCTCTTGTCCTACTTTCAGGAGGACAAACATTTGTTCTTCCTACCTTTCGTATTAATTGCTCTCCACACAAAACCGACCGAATCCCATTTTCCCTGCTCCATCTGTGCCTTTGCTCCCTGCACCCCGAGCCTCTGGCATGGTTCAGCTTCCGTGGGGACACAGAGGGACCCAGGCTCTCCTTGCTGCTAATCCTGAGCCAGGGCAGCTCATCCGTCCTTGCTGTTTGGAGGGATTTCCTTAGGGAAAATCTGCTCCTCCAAAAAAAGTCTCCCTTGTAACGAGGAGTCACGTGGCCCCATTCACGCCAGTCCTGTCTCCTCTTCCCCACGGGGAAATGCCAAAAAAAGGCTGGATTGTCTGGATCCAGCATTCACAGGCACTTACAGCTGTCCCTGGCCCCGCTCCTGCTTTTTGGAGGTGCTCCTTTGTTTCCTCCCCTGCTGAGGGGTTCCTTAGTCTGAGCAGCTGCTCCACGTGTGTTCCTTAATGTGCTGGAAATGGGGAAAAAACCCCAGTGTTCCTAAAATTAAACTGGTTCTTCAGCAAGGAAATGATCCATAAACTCTGAAATCGTGATTTAGGAGCTGCCAGGTGGAGCTGGGCACAAACAGAGCAGCCGGGTCATGGGAGCGCGGGATCCCAGAGCAGTTTGGGATGGAAGGAATCCTACAGGCCATCCCATCCCACCCCTGCCATGGGCAGGGACACCTCCCACTGTCCCAGGCTGCTCCAAGCCCCGGCCAGCCTGGCCTTGGACACTGCCAGGGATCCAGGGGCAGCCACAGCTGCTCTGGGCACCCTGTGCCAGGGCCT
>VXBT01007373.1:14355-35347 GCA_013400235.1 Oriolus oriolus | reverse complement strand
CACGTATTTTCCAGGGAATTTCCCATGGCAGTAACTTTGGACCTCCAAGAGGCCTCACAACCCCCACACCCTAAATTCCAAATCAACTTCCAGCACCCTTGAACAACGCAAGGTCCAGAAATATTCCTTCAGAAATTTTGGAAAGCCCTGCAGTGCTCTGAGGACTGCTTTGACCTGCTCTGACAGGCTGCCCAGGGCACTGGTGGAGTCCCCATCCTTGGAAGAGCCAAAACACCTCGGGATGTGGCACCTGGGGACGTGGATTAGTGGGGAACACGCTGATGGTTGGACTTGGTGATCGCAGAGGGCTTTTTCAACCTGAAGAATTCCGTGGTTCTAAGGGATAACTTTAAAAAAATCCTTATTTTTCCAAAGCCTCCCCCTGGAGTGAGGTGGCAGCACCCGACCTGCCTTGTCCCTGCACGTTCTGGCATCGTTCCAGCAATCCGCTCCCGCTCCAAACCGAGAGTGCCAGAGCATTGTCCAAGGAAATCAAACCCTAAAACCCCTGGAAACGGGATTGATTCCCTGGAATTAAACCTGGAAAACTGATTTTATTTTTCCCTTCTGGAGAATGGGAGCTCAGCTCGGAATCAATTAGAGCAAGCCCCAGGCAAATGCGGAGGTTGATGAATGAGGGACCAGCTCCATCTGTTTGGTTTGTTGGTGTGGATTGGGAATGGCTGGGAAGTTTCTCCGAAGCAGGGGCACAGCAAATGCCCCACCATGGCTCCATCATCCCCTTTTCCTGGCAAATAAAAGGGATCCATCCTCGCTTTTTTCTATTCCAGTGGTGAAGCTGCGAAGGGGAGATTCTTCCTGCACCAAAACCCCATGTATTGCTCCAGAAACTCGGGAAAAAATCCCACACTCCTAAAATGGCTGTTTTTCCAGTCACACCTGGAGCGGGTGCTGAGATCAGACACCTCCCACCTCCGGTGACACAGGCATAAAAACATGGAAAACTCGGATATTCCTGTCCAAACCTTTCCGTTGTCCCTTCTTGGTGGTGTTATCGATTGCTTTGCCTCCATCAGTCACTGGGAATATTCCATGTTGATAAGGCAGGTTCAGACCAGCCCAGCGCCAGGTGGGATCCGCGCGTGGACGCAGGGCATGGATGAGCCAGGTGGCACTTCCAGGATGGTGGGAATGAGGCCTGGCAGCTGCCAAATGGATCCCTGAGGGCAGATCCCCGCTGCCTCAGCCTGGCCAGGGGAAATCTGAGAGGAAAACTGAAGTTATGGATGTGGAGGAGCCACTAAAGCCCCGTGGGCTGATTTGTCCCTTCCTGACCCGGCACATTTCATTCCCACTTTTCCTCTGAGCTCCATAAATCATGCAGGACTTTTGGAGCGCCGCATTCCTGGAGCCCAGCGTGAGTTAATTTGTGCTGGCACCAAGGCCATGCTCCAAACACGATTAAACTCCGCCTCAGCGAAGTTTGGGATGGCAGAAGATCCAAGAGCTGCTATATCCCAGCAAAATGTCCTCATGGCAGGGTCACATCCCAGCCACTCCTGGGAATTTCAGCATTCCAAGGTTTTAGTGCCCGAGTTCCTCCATTAACCAAACCCCAGTGCCTGGTTGGTGACAAATAATCCCAGCATCACCCACACCACGTTACTCCAAGGCTTTCCCAGATGAGAAATTCCCATCAAACATTCCCTGGGTGCTTTTTGCCATTCCTGGAGAGCTTTATGCCTATCCAAAGGAGTGGATTTGTCCCTGGATTCTGCTGGAAAGCAGAATGTCGCCTTTCCAAATGACTGGTTTGGGCTGAAAACCAGAAGAGGTGTGGAGACACTCAAAGGAAAGCTGGAATTTTGTCTTTTAACCAGGAAAAAGCCAAATACCCGTCCTGAGAAAAGTCAGAGTGCCATTTTTATGTCAGAAAAAACAGGGAAATTGCAAAGAATAATAAAATAATGTTTTAGAAAAAGACTTCAGCACCCTAACCCATGGATTCCTGGAATCCCAGCTGATTTTGTTCCAGTAAAATGTTCCTTTTCCATGTTTTTCTGGTGGAAATGGCTTTGAAACCAACCATAAAGCAGAAATAGGGTTAATTTCTTCCATTTCCTTTCCCTTTCTTTTTCCTTTAAGAACTTCCTTCTCTTTTTCTTTATAAGGGGGGTGTGGAGGAACAGAATAAAAATCCCTCGGTTTTCAAGGAGCTGCCCCAATATTTTAAATAATAAGCACAGAAAACATATTGCTGATAAAAATGAATGTTAATTAATTCAGCCACACAGAGCAAATTTGGGCTGATTTCAGTCATCCTTGTGCTTCTTCCTTTTCCTTTTCCAGCTTCCAGGCTTTTGCAAGGACCTGGCTGCCAGGAACAATTTTGGGGTTGTGGTGGAGGGGACGAATCTTTTTCCAGCCCCTTTTTCCTCTGATTCTGCCTCATTTTTTCTGTGCTTTAGGATGTTTTTTCCATTTTCTATTTCCTTGGAATCTCCCTTTATTTCCAAGCTCTGTCTCTTCTTTTAGGGGGCGCCTTGGATAGGAAAATGGGAATAAGAAACTCCCCCAGAGGGAAACAAGCGTGTCCAATCTGGATGTGTGCCACGGCTTTCCGTCACCTCCTGCACTCCAGGATGATTAGGGAATTCTTCTTCAGTGGCCTCTCTGGGGGCTGCTCCACCCCACTGCCCACTCCCACACCGCTGGAAATGAGGACAATTTGCTTTTGATGGATGAAACCTGAAGTGTTCAGACCACTGGATCTGATTTTACACCTCCCCAAAGAGGAGCAGCTCCTGAATTTTGTGCAGGAGCCACGAGTGGTTCCATGGGGATGGGATAACCTGGATGGGCCATGTTTTATCCCGGTGGGAATGCTCCCATCGAGGTCCCTCTGCATTCCCTGTCTGTCTCTCTCAGCCAATTCCTGACTGCAGGGCCCTTCCCTTTCCATCAGTCATCCCATCCTTATTCCCAGCCCTGCCAATCACCCCTGGCTGTCCCTGGAGGTCCGAGCCAAGAGGTTGGATGGGAATTCCTGGTGGAATCTGTGTCAGGCATCAGCCAGAACTGGATCTGGCAATGCCTGACGGGCTGCAGCTTCTCTGTCCCAGTTTTTTGTCACTTTGAAAAGAAGGAAGAGTTGGGGAGGGACTCCAGGGTTGTTCTTGGCTGGCTCAGAAGGAAAATTTCTTTTCCTTCATCTTTATTTTACAAAAAGATGGAAGAAGGAAACCAAGGAGCCCTTTAGTGCCTCCTTCTCTCGGTCTCTCTGAGCTCCCCCAGCCTTTACACCCCAATCCCTGCTGCCATGTCCTTGCCTGGCACTCTCCAGATCCATGGAATGCTGCCATGGCCATTCCCTTGCTCCTGCACGTCACAGGGAAGTGATGGAATCCCCACCGTTCCTGGAAGTGTCCAAAAGCCACACAGATGTGGCACTTGGGGACGTGGGGCAGTGGTGGCCTTGGCAGTGGTGGGGAAGGGTTGGACTGCAGGATCTCAGAGGATTTTTCCAACCTTGATTCCGTGATTCCACGATTCCACAATCCCACGGTTCTGTGACTGCTCTTCCACCCACACCAACATCCCTCTGCCACCACTCACAACCCTGGGACTGCTCTGATGTGTCCCTGCCCTGCTCTGTCCCAAATTTAACCAAACCTGAGCAGTGCTTGAGCTCCCATGAACGATGGCTCCTGTAGGTGTGTGACCATGTTGAAAAGGATCAGGGAATCATGGAATGGCCTGGGTGGGAAGGGACCTTAAAGCCCATCCAGTGCCACCCCTGCCATGGGCAGGGACACCTCCCACTGTCCCAGGCTGCTCCAAGCCCCGTCCAGCCTGGCCTTGGGCACTGCCAGGGATCCAGGGGCAGCCACAGCTTCTCTGGGCACCCTCTGCCAGGGCCTGCCCACCCTCCCAGGGAACAATTCCTTCCAAGTCAATTCCAATATCCAAGTCAAATTTACCCTCCTTCAGCTCCAAACCATCCCCCTTTTCCATGCTGTGCCTCTGCATCCCCCACTCTGACCAGTGACATTTGCACAATGCAGACTCCATCTCCCACTTTGACACTTTATTTATCAAAGCAAGAAACCGGAAGATAAAGGCTTTCCAGCAACAGCCTGGGATTCTTGGATTCTTCTGAGGTTACCTCTGGAGCAAGTTTTTCCTCCCTCCCTCCCTCCCTCCCTTCCTCCCTCCTTGCGACATCCAGTCAATATTTGAGTTGATAATAAAAATCTATTTTCTTTTCAGCTTCCCTGCCTCAAGAACAACATGTGCCTTGTCTTCCCTTCGCTTTGCTTATCAGATTCCAGCCAAAATGAATGGGCAGAGCTCTTACAAACAGAGAAATTAAATGAAAACAACACCGGTGCCAAGTTCTCTGCAAACACAGGAGTGAAATGAAAAATGCCACTCGCTGGAGATTCACCCAGCATGTTGAATTATTATCCGTCATGGCCCGTTCCTACATTTGTCCTTTCCCTGGGGTTGATAAATAAGACTTCCCACAAGTTCCGAAGCTGTAGCAGGAGTTGGGGAGCACATTCTGTTCATAAATCTCAGGACTATCTCCCTGACTCGCCTGGCAGCCCCATAGCTCAAAAGTCCTGCACTTCCCATGTCCTGCTTTTATTAATGGGTAACTTGGAAATCTTTCTTTCCCTCATCCAGTGGCCAGGTTGATCCGGCTGGGCCTGCAAGTCCTGAGTTCCAAGAGAAGATCTTTGACACACCACAGCTCTTGGGGCAGATTTTGGGCCTTCACGGGGTTGGATTCTGGTGCTGGGGCTGTTTTATGTGTGGGCAGCCCCAGGGGCTGGTACAGTGGGGAAAAATGGAAATCCTCTGTCCCCAGATGGGCTCACAGCTGCCAAAAAAACCCCAAAATCCCATCTCTCATGAGGGCCAGGCCTTGAAAGACCCATCTCTGCCCTGCCCTTTGTGCAGGGAGTAGGGAAAACATCCTCCCCAGCCGTCAGGGAGGGATGGGACACATGGATCAGCCTTTGAAGGGGCTTCAGGTGAGGGCATCAGACTCGGGCCACTCATTTATGGACACTCGAGGTGAAATGAAATCACTGGGACAAAAAAAAAAAGGAACAAAAACCCCAAGAAAACCCAATCTAAATCAGATTTATTAAGATTCCTCACAGGAATTTTTTGTTTGGAAGCAGAGCCCTGCAGGACAGGGCTCAGGGCCCAGGCCTGGAGGTGAGGAACGTCTTTGCTCAGGAGTTTCCAGCCCATCAGCCCTTTAATCCCCTGATATTCTCCCTGCTGCTCCCTCTGCCCCATTTCCACAGGAATATGAGGATTCCAGCTGAAGTCTCCTCAGTTTCTCCTCATGGAGCAGCTGTTCCAGCTGTCCCATGGGATGAATTGGAACCTGTTCCTACCTTTTCCTTGTCTGCTGGGCACCCACCTGCAGAATCCTGCCCTACATTTGGTTTGGAACGTGCCAGATCCCTTCTCCCTTATTTTTGGGTGTCCCTGTGTTCCCTGGGAGCACTGGCCCCACTCCTGCTCCAGGGTTTTCCCGTGTTCAGGGACCTCTTGGGTGACAGCGCCTCAGGGTTTGTGGCTCCCTTGTGGAAAAACTGCTTTATGCACAAGTTCAGTTTTTAAATTGTGCTTGAAATAATTCCTGTTTCTCCCACGTTCCAATGTTGTGGGAATTATCACAGAACTATGGAATGGTTTGGGTTGGAAGGGAGGTTAAAAATCATCCAGTGCCACCCCCTGCCATGGGCAGGGACACCTCCCACTGTCCCAGGCTGCTCCCAGCCCCGTCCAGCCTGGCCTTGGGCACTGCCAGGGATCCAGGGGCAGCCACAGCTGCTCTGGGCACCCTGTGCCAGTGAGACCCCAGCTGGTTCTGCATCCCAGTATGTGCTGGACTGGCCACCGGTGCCACAGCAAAGCTGAGCAGTGCTTTGGGTTGGCAGATCCTTCAGAAAACTGCCCATGGATGTGCTGGACTCTGGGAAAATCTCTTCCCACGGAAACTCAGATGCCTGAGTTGTTCCCGCTGTGGCTGTGTCATCTGGAAAATCAGTGGCATCGGCCAGAATGGGCATTTTAATTCCTTTTGGAACATCTGGTGGCCTCAGGTGTCCGTGGCCGTGTCCTGTGCTGTGACAGCTGAGCCTTGGTCACAGCTCTGCATGAGGGACGCTGAGGACAGCCCAGACAAAATTTCTGCCTTGCCATGGCAGGATTTGCTTCTGAGGGCAGTTTAACTCTGTGTGCAGTCAGGGATATTTGTCTGGAATTAGATTTGCTTCTCCAAACCACTTTTACCTCAGAGGTGAAATTACATGCCCACCAATTTCCTTTAAGTAGGGGAACTTTTCCACTTCCAAAGCTCCATGTGGCTGCTGGAGTTTTGCCCTCCAATGTAACTATTTATTCCCCTATTCCTGCTTTTTTGTTTTGAGTTGAAAATAGTCTCCATCTCCTGTCTGCTCCTGGCTGGAGCTGCATTGTTCATCAGACATTTATTAGCTTGTCTGGTGCCTTGGCTATTATTCCTCCCTGAGTTTTCTCACTTCCTCGAGTTTTTGTTCCTTGACAAAATAACAAAAGCCTCCCTTTCCCCGGCTCATTTTTATCCCTTCTCAGCTTCTCCTTATCACACTCTTTTCTTGTTTCTATTATCGACACGCTCGGGCAGGGCCCTCTGTCTGCACACCCCGAGTCTGAGTCTGGCTGCACAGCAGGGCTGGGCTCCTGCCAGCTGTAATTTCATTTTCTTCTCATTTCTCCAAGCTGGTCTTGCTGGACTCTGCTGCCCAAATCCATGAGCTGCTGCTCACTAAGTGTGGGAACAGATTCCAAATTCCAAATTCCAAATAATCTGTGCATGAATTACTTCTGGAGACAGTGAACAGCCCAGCTCTGGGTAAACCTGAGCCTTAGAGGGATCCCCATTTCCTTCAGCTACATTGTCTTAGAATCATGGAATATCCTGAGCTGGGAGCCACAGGGATCATCAAAGTCCAGCTTTGCCCTGCACAGACACCCCAACAACCCCACCCTGGGCATCCCTGGCAGCGCTGCCCAAACGCTCCTGGAGCTCTGGCAGCCTCGGGGCCGTGCCCATTCCCTGGGGAGCCTGGGCAGTGCCCAGCACCCTCTGGGGGAAGAACCTTTCCCTGATCTCCAGCCTGAGCCTGCCCTGGCACAGCTCCAGCCGTTCCCTGGGTGCTGTCCCTGTCCCAGGGAGCAGAGACCGGAGCTGCCCTTGCTGAGTCTCCCCTCAGTTTCCTCTTCTCCAGCTGTACATTCCAAATGTTCTCATCCTCAGCTTCCCCTGGAGCCCCTTCCCCATCCTCCTGCCCCTCCTTTGAACGCTGTCCCAGCTTTAAATCTTTCTTACCCTGTGGCATCCAAACTTTCCATCCCGCGGCAGTTGGATTGCTGCCAGCAGGGACTGGACCTGAGCTCCACCTTGCACGTCACCGACCCTCCAGGGACTCCAGGAGCAGGACAGGCCGAGCCCTTGGGATGCCTTTCCCAGTGCCAGGCAGCCCCTGGGCCTGGGGACTGAACGTCTTTGGGCTGAAATGGCCCCCGTTGCCACCTCGTGTCTGGCTCAATATAGCGAGACACACACGTCACATCCACATTTATCCCCAAAATGCTCATGTTCCAGGCCCTTTGGGTGGTATTTTCCCTCATTCTAAAATAAAGGAGACAATCACATCTTGCTCTATTTTTTTTTTTTTATGGGAAGCATTGCGCAGTTTGGCTCCCAAAATAGCGAGTTCTGTGTTCCCACATGCATCACCTGATGGAGAAATCTGGAAGAGCTGGAGATCCCTGTTCTTTAATTAAACAGTCAAATCGATGGGAACTTGGGAATACTTTGAGTACTGGCAGGTAACTGAGCGCCCCTCGTGCTGTTCCTGCTCTCCTAACCCGTGAAAGCTGATCCTGAAGCCACCAGAGCCATGTGAGGGTGACACATCCAGCCAGGCACACAGGAAACACAGGAAAAATCCATCCTCAGTACTCTGGCCAGGACCTGAGGGGGCTGGGAAAGATGGGACCTCCCCAGGGGACTCAGGGTAGGTGACCAAGAGTCTCAATGGCTCGTGGAGGGAATGGTTTTGTCCCTATTTGGGCACTAAAGTCACATCTCTGGCTACACAAAACTCACTTGGATTCCTGCACAGAAAACCAAAGGAGATTTATCCCAGTCTCAGCTGGCTCAAACAAGGTCCCGCCTGGAGGAGCCTGGTTTTCCATGGATTTTAAACTGAGCCTCAGGAAATTGCTTCAAACTCTCTGCCCTGCTCTTAATCCCATGATGGGGTGGGCAGGGTCCACCCAGGATCTCCAGGAATTTCACAGCACGGCAAAGGTTCCTTTGGCTCCTGCCTGGAACATCAGGGACAATCCCTGAGCATCTCCCAGTCCCCTCTCCTCTGGTCCCTGTCCAGCTGAGGGGGTCGGGAGCCTGGAGACCCCCCTTGTGTGGGGATCCCAAAGGGATCATGGACAGATCCCAGCTCCCAGTTCATCCCTGGAACAGACCCTGCTTGTGTGGGGATCCCAAAGGGATCCTGGACAGATCCCAGCTCCCAGTTCATCCCTGGAACAGACCCTGCTTGTGTGGGGATCCCAAAGGGATCCTGGACAGATCCCAGCTCCCAGTTCATCCCTGGAACAGACCCTGCTTGTGTGGGGATCCCAAAGGGATCCTGGACAGATCCCAGCTCCCAGTTCATCCCTGGAACAGACCCTGCTTGTGTGGGGATCCCAAAGGGATCCTGGACAGATCCCAGCTCCCAGTTCATCCCTGGAACAGACCCTGCTTGTGTGGGGATCCCAAAGGGATCCTGGACAGATCCCAGCTCCCAGTTCATCCCTGGAACAGACCCTGCTTGTGTGGGGATCCCAAAGGGATCCTGGACAGATCCCAGCTCCCAGTTCATCCCTGGAACAGACCCTGCTTGTGTGGGGATCCCAAAGGGATCCTGGACAGATCCCAGCTCCCAGTTCATCCCTGGAACAGACCCTGCTTGTGTGGGGATCCCAAAGGGATCCTGGACAGATCCCAGCTCCCAGTTCATCCCTGGAACAGACCCTGCTTGTGTGGGGATCCCAAAGGGATCCTGGACAGATCCCAGCTCCCAGTTCATCCCTGGAACAGACCCTGCTTGTGTGGGGATCCCAAAGGGATCCTGGACAGATCCCAGCTCCCAGTTCATCCCTGGAACAGGAGCCTCACACTGGCACCTACGGGTGAGAAATTGCCACCCTGAACCTGCTCTGCCACAGTTCTGATTTACAAACCCCTGCAGTCAGCTCCCGGTCCCAGAATCACTTCTGGGCTTTCATTCCCTAAATTCCTCTGGGGAGGGACCAAAAATCCGAGCAGGAGAGCAAAGCAGGGAGGAACTGCACTCCCAACTCTTTTGCTGTGGGGGTCACACCCCAGGCCCTGTTGTGGGCAAAAGGGAACAGGCAGCACATCTGGAGCTAAAATACCCTGGGACTGCAGTGAATGTTTTGACAGGCTGACAGTGCAAATGATCTGATAATTACAGAGCAGCCTCATTAACAGAATGGTCAAAATCATTGCAGAGAACCATCCCTCTGTGCTGGAGCTGTCACAGCCTCTGTGTGCTCCTTGTCCCAGGGATGGCAGAGCTCAAATTCCATCTTTTCTTCTCCTCCTGGAGGTGAACGTGGTATGGACCCTCCCCAGGGATCCAGACAGATCCAATCCCAGCTCTGCTGCTCTTCCTGGGGGTGAACATGGGATGGACACACTCCCCAGGGATGACAGACAGCCTGGCAGTGATTTTTTTATCCGACTGAGCAGCACAGGATGAAAAGGAGTTTATTACCCTTCCTTTGGTACCACAGGCACCGAACAGGGTTAATCACAGCTCCAGATGTGTGGCTTGATATCACAGCAGAGCAGGATTGAGGTCACTGCCGTGTCTTGTAAGCAGATTCACTTTAGCAGCTAGAAATTGGACCTTTCTTTGGAATAAAATGATTGAAACACGGAGTCACAGAATGGTTTGGGTGGAAGAGGCATTAAAAATCATCCTGTTCCACCCCCTGCCATGGGCAGGGACACCTCCCACCATCCCAGGGTGCTCTAAGACTCATCCAGCCTGGCCTTGGACACTGCCAGGGATCCAGGGGCAGCCACAGCTGCTCTGGGCACCACCTTCCTCACAGGGAAGGATTTCTCCTGCATATCCACCTAAATTCCTCCACCTTCATTTCGAATGAAGACATTCATAGAGGACAACTCAGCTCAGTTTGGGAAATGGGTACAATTATCTCCAGGGCAATGAAGTGCAGGAAACAGCCCCATGGCAGCTCCACGTGATCCAGGTTTCCCCCCAGCCACCTCTCCCACCTGGAGATTCATTTGCCTTCCATCAGCTGATCCTTGCAGAGCTCCTGTGCAAGGCTGTGCTCAGCTTAACCCGTGATGGATGGAGGATATAAAGGTGATGGATTAAGTTGTTAATTATACAATTACAGGGAAGGTGGAACAAGGCGCTGGTTAAAAGGAAAATTACTTTGCAAGCTGATACCAGCTCCTGGAGCAGAGGTGGAAAATGCAAAATAGGACAAGACAGGACTCTGTTTGAAGCAGGATCCCTTGAAAACTTATCCAAAGTAATTCCAGTGGGGCTGAGGCCAGTAGAGGACGAAGAACTGGGTATTTTCATTTTATGGCCAGAGCTACACTCTCATTTTTATCCATGGGATCCCTGGGTTCATCCTGCTGAGGGTGGAAGCTCAGATAGGGCAGCTGCTCTGAGCACCGGCTGTGGAGGCAGAACAGGAGCTTTGGTCTAAACATGGAATCCTGGAATGTCCTGAGCTGGAAGGGACCCACAGAGATCACCCAGCCCAGCCCCTGGCCCTGCCCAGACACCCCAACAACCCCACCCTGGGCATCCCTGGCAGCGCTGCCCAAACGCTCCTGGAGCTCTGGCAGCCTCGGGGCCGTGCCCATTCCCTGGGGAGCCTGGGCAGTGCCCAGCACCCTCTGGGGGAAGAACCTTTCCCTGCTCTCCAGCCTGAGCCTGCCCTGGCACAGCTCCAGGCACTCCCTGGGTGCTGCCCCTGGCCCAGGGAGCAGAGATTGGAGCCGCCCCTCGGGCAGCCTTTTCCAGCAAAATTTTTACTCAGAATAACCTTTAGGAGCCTGAGAGCCTGGAAACGATGGGAACGAGCCCCCCTGGAATGAGGAGCCCCCTCGGGACCAGTCTCTACCCATCCCGGTGTCCATTACACTCAGCTCACACCTGGAATTGTTGCCAGGGTTGGGAATGCTCCAGTTTGTGCAATCAAAGCCTTCCCAAGGTTTGCATCCTGGAACGCAGATGCTGGGAAGGAGCAGATTACATAACACCCAGCTTTGTTTGTTTGCTTCAGCTTTAGCTTGGATTTGGGAACAAACAGAAAATTGTCCTTTTTTCCCCCAAATAGTCCGAGGGCAGCACGGGGCAGCGGGAGACCTTCCCGTTATTCTTCCCTGCCTTGCTCCAGGTGCTGCTGGGGCAGGTGAGCAGAGCTGGGAGCATCCCGGCCCAGGAGGGCTCTCCCAGTCTGTCAGCGATTACCTGGGAATTACCTGTGAATTACTGGGAATTACCCGGGAATTATCGCCTCAGCTCAGGGCTCTGCCAGCGAAACGCCATTGAAAATTCACAGCTAATCCAGAGGGCTCATCCAAGGAATACATTTACATTTCCTCACTCCCTCTGTCCCGAAGGATCCCCTCAGAGTGATGTGTTTCCATGTACGAAGCGCTTTTATTCCTGGCTGGATTTGGCTGTACGGGGGTGGGGGGGAAGAAAATCCCACCAAAAGATTTCCCTCACGGACACGAAGATTTCTGGGAGAAAGCACAACATGGATGTGGCAGAGCCGAAATTTTTGTGGATGCCTATGGAGTTGTTGTCTATTCCCTTGAGGGAAGCGAAGCCCATCTCCGGGCAGTTATCCCTCCTGTTGATCCCTCTGCCAGGGGAAAAGCAGGAAAACCTCCCCCTTGCACTGAGGGGACACTGGCAGTGGGGTGATGGAGATGCCTCCTCTGCTGGGCAACTCCATTTGGGAACAGGATGAGTCCAGGGTGTGATTTTTGGTGAAGCTTTAGGGTTAAATCCCCCAGGAATGACCATCTGCAAGGAATTTAGGAGAAAGGGAGTGTCTTACCACGGTCTTGCCGGGACAAGGCACAGAAGAGTTTTGTCACCGTTGTCCCCTAGAGCAGCACATTCTCCTCACTCCCAGCCCACGTGGCTGGAGCTGGTAGAGAAAATCCCTGGATTTTCCATGGCTGTGGTGTTTCCCCCCAAACCCAGAGTCCCTGGAAGATCAGGGCAGGGACACACACACCTCGGGGTGAGATCCTGGATACTGGAGTGTGCTGTGAGCACAGCAAGGGGTCCCTGCTCCCAAAATCCTCCGGATCAAAGCAGGCGAGCCCTGGAATGTGACCTTTATCCGAGCTCAGCGGTTCCAATCGATGTGTGTCAGGTGCTTGGAGGGAAAGGGCACCGGGAAGATTGGCTGGGACTGCTGGAAAGCGTGTCCTTTCCCCAGGCACGGGAGGGGAAGGGAGAGGGGGCTGTGCCCAGGCAGGGGCTGGAGCACCGGGAATTCCCGGAGCCTGCGCAGGTTTAGCCTTTGCCACTTGTTCATTCAGGATTCCCTAAACCGGGAGGGAAGGAGGAGCTCAGTGTGAGGGGATTGTTTCACCAGCAGGGATTTGATCAACTCAGAGCAGAGAGGATGAACCTGCTGCTTGTGCAGGGGAAATATATCCCGGAACCATGGAATCAGGGGCCTTAAAGCCCATCCCATCCCACCCCTGCCATGGACAGGGACACCTCCCTCTGTCCCAGGCTGCTCCAAGCCCCGTCCAGCCTGGCCTTTGTAAGGAATGAAGGACTTGTCTTTACAAACAAGCCGTGGACCTGCTGTAGATAAGACTAAGCTGAAAGATAAAAGAAACAATTGGAAGAGTTCCACTGATTGATGAATGGAATGAAAGAGATTTGTCCTTACAAATAAACTGCAAGTCTACTGATAGATGAAATTGTATATTGAGAGATGAAAGAAACAATGGTAAGAACCAGGAATTCCAGGAATTAAAAATTAAAAGGGGGGTTATACATTAGAAGGGAGTCTTAGGTATTAGGTGTTCCGGGAAGTCTCTCAAGTACCTCAGCCAATGGGGAAAGAGAGGGGGAAATGCGGCTGGGAAATCAGGATGAAAAGGAAGCTGCGTCCTCCAAAAATTTGAGAGACCCCAGGGGAATGCCCCATGGCCTCTCTCTTTATTCGAATAAAGTAACAGGACTCCTCTGTCTCCTTTTTGGACATAAACCTCTGGTGTTTTCCTGACAGCTTGGGCACTGCCAGGGATCCAGGGGCAGCCACAGCTGCTCTGGGCACCTTGTGCCAGGGCCTGCCCACCCTCCCAGGGAATAATTCCTTCCCAATATCCCATCCATCCCTGCCCTCTGGCAGTGGGAAGCCATTCCCTGTGTCCTGTCCCTCCATCCCTTGTCCCCAGTCCCTCTCCAGCTCTCCTGGAGCCCCTTTAGGCCCTGCAAGGGGCTCTGAGCTCTCCCTGGAGCCTTCTCCTCTCCAGGTGAGCATTCGCAGCTCTCCCAGCCTGGCTTCAGAGCAGAGGGGCTGCAGCCCTCGGAGCACAGGGAATTTGTGCCCACAAACACGTTTTTCCATTGCAGTTTTCCACTGGCTCCTGGCTCTGCCCCCTCCCTCTGCCCCATCCATGTCTCGTCTCCCAGCCCTCCACAAATGTACCTGAGAATTCTCTTTTCAGTAACCAATTTTCATCTTTTTTTAATGATCTCTGCAAAGATCTTCTGCTGAGTGGCCACAACCCTGGAAAACCAGGAATTTAGACAGGAAAGCAGGAATGTGGTGCTGTCAGAGGCCTCGGGCTGGGCTGTGTGGGCTGGGAGGTGTTTTTGAGCTGTGATATCTCAGCTTTGAGTCAGTGCTCATCCCTGTTAGCCCGGGATTGCCTCTCCCCGACTCTCCCTGACCATTTTCCTGCAAGATCCCAACAAAAGGCTTTCCTGGGACACTCTGCACATGCTCAGTCCCAGCAGCAGCTCCAGTCCCAGCTCAGATTTCCTGGTTTTATTGATAACAGCACTTGGCAGAGATAAAAGGAGATCGTATTTTTCCCAAAGAGACTCCTCAAGTGTCGGCAGCATCTCGGATTCCGAGAGAAGAATCCCAGATTCATTTGAAGATTTATTTGTTTTAATAACCCTTTTAAGTTTCCTTTTCCTTGCCTGTATTTTCTGTACCTTTCAGATACAAAAGGGCCACAATTTCAGATTTTTTCCCAACAAACAACCTCCAAACTCCCTCTCCCAGGGTTTCCTCCCTGCTCCTTTCTTTTCCTGCCTTGCTGGAAGTTACAACACAAAACCAGGACCTTGTGGGAAGAGAAAACAAAAAAAAAAATCCCATGAATTATGGGAATAATATGGAAAATGAACCCAACAGGAGGCTACAGCAATAGCAGGGATGACAAGCAAGCAAGTAAGAAGCAGAAGCATCCCAAATTAATTTCTTGTTCGCTGTCAGCCCCACTGTGCTGCTCCAGCAGGGGGACAGGGCTTCATTTTCCCTGCCACAATTCCCTGGGAGCACCACTCCAGGATTTGATGAGGTTATCTCAGCCCAGGGACTGAAGGAAACAGATCTTTGATTTACAAATAAAAGGAAGCAAAAAGAATCTTCTGTTAGAGAAGAGAAGGCTCGGCAGTCATGCCTAGCACATTCCTGAGTTATTTTCCTCCCCTTCCTGTCTGGATGTGGTGCTGGTGCTGGATCCTTTCCCCCTAGGTTGGTCTCCAGTTCCCAAGCCATGAGCATTCCCTGGCTGAATTCCCTCCCAGGCTCTGCCCTTGGCACCTCCCTGAGTGGTGGGATTCCAAAATCCAGAGGTGGACACAGGGTAGGAATAACTTCAGGTGTCTGGAGTTCATCTGAGTCATCACTGAGGAGTTAGGGAGAGAAAGGATCGTCATGGAATCACAGAATCCTGGTTTGGGTGGGAACGGACCTTAAAGCTCATCCAGTCCCACCCCTGCAGGGACATCTTCCACTGTCCCAGGGTGCTCCAAGCCTCATCCAAGCTGGCCTCGGACACTTCCAGGGTGTTCAAGAACCATCCTCAGTTCTTCTGGAGATTTAATCCATGGTCATTGCTCTCTCTCAGCACTTCAGTGTCTGATATTTATTTCCTTCTCTCCCTTCCTGCAGCAGCTGGGGGCACTGGGCTCACCTGAGTGAGCACCTGATCAACACTTGAGATGTGGCCACTGACCAGAGATGGAAAATAATCCAGGGCTATAGAATATCTGCTGAATTAAGGAAATCCATAAGGATCCTGTCACCCAAAGCAACAGCTCCCAGAAAAAACGCTGACTGTTGTCCTGGTGTTGAGGATGATCCTGGTGTGGAAATCAGGGAGAAAGGCATCATGAGAGCTGCTGGAGGGGAAAACCTGAGCATGGCCAAGCAAGGAGGCACACTGCCTGGATTTTTGGATTTGAACATTCACAAGAAAGGGAGTGCTGGACTTGAGTGGAGAGGGAATTCTGGAGGCCACTGTCTCAGAGGAGCAGGTGCCACCAGTGGTGTTGGAATAATCATTTCTACCTTTCATGTCTCCCGTGTGAGCAGCTGCAGAGGTAAAGGCAAAAAACTGCTATCTATCCATCCATCCATCCATCCCTCCATCCATCCATCCATCCATCCCTCCATCCATCCATCCATCCATCCATCCATCCATCCATCCATCCATCCATCCATCCCTCCATCCATCCCTCCATCCATCCATCCCTCCATCCATCCATCCATCCATCCATCCATCCATCCATCCATCTCCAGGGTGCATTCCTGCACCGTGTAAAAGCTCTCTTTCCCAGAAACTCATCTCCCTTCCTGTTGGAAAAAATAGAAAAAGGAATCTGTGTTTACCCTAAGGAGGCAACTGCTCCTGCAATTAATTTGGGAAAGACCTTTAAGAGCCTGACTGCTCCCCAGCACTGCCAAGGCCACCACAATGTCCCCAAGTGCCACTTCCACACATTTTAAACCTCTCCAGGTATGGGAACTCATCCAAATGCAATCATCAGTGTGAGAGCCTGGAGCAGCAGATCAGCCTGGAATACTGCGTTTTCCTCCCTAAATCCCCCACCTGACACTTCCAGCTGTCATTGCCCCATTTCACCGCTCCTGCTAACCTGGACTCCTGTTTAAATCCTTCACCTTCATGATTCCCAGAAAGCTGCTTCCTTCCAGAGCACTGGGGCTGGTTTCCCAGCTCCTAAAGGGCCGTGAGAAATCAGTTACTCTGTGATTTCTACTCAGATCATGCAGATCCCTCAGTGTTTCTTATCCACAACCAAGGAATTTATACCTCTTTCCCCATCCTGAACAGCCCAGTTTGGCTCCTGCCTCCTTCCCCCACCATGGAATCACAGAATTGTTTCAGTTGGGAAAGACCTTTAAGAGTCCAACAGTTCCCCGAGGCCACCACGATGTCCCCAAGTGCCACATCAGGGTTTTTAAACCCCTCCAGGGATGGTGATTCAACAAATTGCATCAGTTGGAGAGCCTGGAGCAGCGGATCAAACTGGAATACTGCATTTTCCTCCCTAAATCCCACACCTGGAACTTCCAGCAGTCACTGCACCATTTCACCCCTCCTGCCAACCTGGATTGAAATCCTCCACCTGGGACTCATGATTCCCAGAAAACTGCTTCCTTCCAGAGCACTGGGGCTGATTTCCCAGCTCCTAAATGGTCACAATAAATCACATATTCCTCGTTCCTCCTTCCCTTCCAGAAATGGAGCCAGGGCCACTCCTGCTATCCCTTAAATCTGTACCTTTTTATGGAGGAACATTGATCCTGGCCCCGTTCCATGTTGTAAATGGCACAGGTTGGATGTAAGTTTTCAGCAGCTGAGCTGGGATTTGTTTATGGAATTGCTTGCAGCCATTTAATCAGGGCATGACTGAGCCTGGGAATAAAGGAGCTCCAAGAAACTGGTTTTAAATCTTCCCAGGGATTTGGGATTTGGAGCTGGGATCCAAAGGTGTGTGAGGCAGGGAGAGGCAGCGTCCTCACTGGCGCTCCCACAGCACCTGAGCCACCAGAGCAGGCCCAGTGACAGTAACCAGGGTCACCCAAAAGCTCAAAATGGCCAAAAGATTCTGCAGTGACACATCCATGAAGTGACACTCCATTTGGAATTTGCCTGGCCAAGATCCTGGCTCTGGCTCAGGCTTTCCCTGGGTGGCACAAATCCATGGTCAGGGCAGGAATTCAGCAGGACAAGGGCAGGGCAGTGGGCACAGGAGTGCCTGGAGCAGCATCAGTGAGGGGAACCCTTCAAGGGCCTCTCCAAGGTCTCACCCCACCCTTGGCAGTGAGGGGAACCCCTCAAAGGCCTCTCCAAGGTCTCACCCCACCCCTGGCAGGGAGGGCAGCCCCTCAAAGGCTCCTCCAAGGTCTTGTCCCACCCTTGGCAGTGATGGGAACCCCTCAAAGGCCTCTCCAAGGTCTCACCCCACCCTTGGCAGTGATGGGAACCCCTCAAAGGTTCCTCCAAGGTCTCACCCCACCCCTGGCAGGGAGGGCAGCCCCTCAAAGGCTCCTCCAAGGCCTCATCCCACCCTGATGGGCACAGCTGAGCCCAGGGGAGGGTCGGAGCCTCTTGGTGCCCTCAGGACCTGCTCAGGGGAAAGGAGCTCCCAGCTCAGATCTCGGCCAGGACAGCTCCAATCCTCACGGCTCCATCCAGGGCCTCTTCAGAGAGGTTATTTTATAAAACTAATTCCTTGCCAACACCAGCCCTCGAAGTGTGAGGTGTTCCAGGGCACAAACTTCACCTGGCAGGTGGCCCCACACCCTCTGGGCTGCCCAGGGTGTGGAACCCTGACCGTACTGGTTAAATTCCGGTGAATTTTTATCTTCTCATTTGGTGTCATTTATTGTTTTTAAGTATTTGATCCTCCCCTGCCTTCAGGTGTCCCCTGTGTTGGGTCGCAGAGCTCTGACTGAGCAGGTTGGCAGGAAAACCCTCACCCAAATAAATCCGCACCTCCTTCACGGTGCCTGGCACACAAATCACAATTTTTTCAAGACATTCAGCCATAAATTTTTTATCTTCTTCTCTCCTGTATCTTTAAAAGTTTCTCAGGTTTCCCAGAATAAAGGAGAAGACCCAAATTTGCTGTAAACCAGGGGGGATGTCAGAGAAACTTGCCTTGAATATATAAAAGCAACTTTTCCAAGCACTGATTCCAGGTGTTAGGAGTGTTCGTGATCCACGCGCTGAGCTGAAAATGCACCTGCAAACTCTTAATGAGCTCCTTAGGTTCCGGTGCTTTGCTGAGGATTCATTTTCCCAAATGTTGGTTCTGGGCCTATCCTTGTGCTCTTCCTAAAGTCCTAAAAAGAGCTGAAATGTTTGGATCAGGCAACAGGGCAGATCCCAGGGACTGCTGGATGTGGGAGGGTTTAGTTGTAGCTGTGCTAACAGTTGCCAAGGGGTCAAAGGGACTGCTGCAGGACTCCTGGGAATGTCACATCCCATGGAACTCAACCCAAATCCAGGTGTTCGGGCATAAGGGAGCGAGTCCTTAACGCTGAGTGGGGCTGTGCCGCAGGATGGGAATTTTAGCTGGGATGGGATGATGAGGCAACAGAAGAGGTGAATTAAAATCACCCATGTTGGATATCAGAGTCATTCCAAGGAAGGATCCCAGACACTGCTGCTGTCACAGCATTGGAGGCTGGAAGCTCCAGCACAGAGGGATGTCTCTCTGCAATGATTTTGACCATTCTATTAATGAGGCTGCTCTGTAATTATCAGATCATTTGCACTGTCAGCCTGTCAAAACATTCACTGCAGTCCCAGGGTATTTTAGCTCCAGATGTGCTGCCTGTTCCCTTTTGCCCACAACAGGGCCTGGGGTGTGACCCCCACAGCAAAAGAGTTGGGAGTGCAGTTCCTCCCTGCTTTGCTCTCCTGCTCGGATTTTTGGTCCCTCCCCAGAGGAATTTAGGGAATGAAAGCCCAGAAGTGATTCTGGGACCGGGAGCTGACTGCAGGGGTTTGTAAATCAGAACTGTGGCAGAGCAGGTTCAGGGTGACAATTTCTCACCCGTAGGTGCCAGTGTGAGGCTCCTGTTCCAGGGATGAACTGGGAGCTGGGATCTGTCCAGGATCCCTTTGGGATCCCCACACAAGCAGGGTCTGTTCCAGGGATGAACTGGGAGCTGGGATCTGTCCATGATCCCTTTGGGATCCCCACACAAGGGGGGTCTCCAGGCTCCCGACCCCCTCAGCTGGACAGGGACCAGAGGAGAGGGGACTGGGAGATGCTCAGGGATTGTCCCTGATGTTCCAGGCAGGAGCCAAAGGAACCTTTGCCGTGCTGTGAAATTCCTGGAGATCCTGGGTGGACCCTGCCCACCCCATCATGGGATTAAGAGCAGGGCAGAGAGTTTGAAGCAATTTCCTGAGGCTCAGTTTAAAATCCATGGAAAACCAGGCTCCTCCAGGCGGGACCTTGTTTGAGCCAGCTGAGACTGGGATAAATCTCCTTTGGTTTTCTGTGCAGGAATCCAAGTGAGTTTTGTGTAGCCAGAGATGTGACTTTAGTGCCCAAATAGGGACAAAGCCATTCCCTCCACGAGCCATTGAGGCTCTTGGTCACCTACCCTGAGTCCCCTGGGGGGGTCCTGTCTTGTGAAATTCCTGACCAAACCTGGGGGTTTTTTTTGTCCTTTTTTCCCCAGATTTGGACCATGTCGTGTTGTGTGGGCAGTGACAGCTGTAAGACCAATACTGGCATTGAGAATTTGAATTCTGAGTTTCCAGAGCCTGGGTGCTCTTCTGGGTCCACCAGGACCTCTCACTGTGCTCCCAGCCCGGAATGAGAGCCCAGACAGCTCCTGGCCCAAGGACTTGGCTTATCCCATTCCAGGACAGATCCAACAGCAACTCCCCCCTCCCAGGGAGTGCTTTTCTAGCAGGTCCCTATTCCAAGGTGATGGATGAAAATGGGATCTTGCAAAAAGTCCATTTACATGCTTCATCAAACTCCCAGCTCTGGCAGAAGCCCCCAGAGCGGTGATGTACAGCCAGGCCTGCAGACTCCACCACATCTGCTCCGAGAAGAATTAGCAAGACCTCCCCAAGCTGGGGATGATTTTCAGTGCATCAGACACTCTCCCAGGAAATCCATCACATTTATGGACAAGTTCTCGAGACACTTCAGAGGAACTTATTACAATAAAAAAGGAAGTTCCCAGCCCTCCAACTGCACATCTCCCTCTCACTCTCACAATCCATGATGAAAAATGATGGGATGAGGTGGATGTGTATGGCTGGAAGCAGTTGCAGCCTGTTCCAAGGGAAGATTATGCCACAGAATTATTTTTCCCAGACTTTCCTCCTGTGTTTCAAACTAAATCCTCCCCTCTGCCTGGGAGCAAACTTGCTGTAGAGCAAGAAATATTGAGTGGCACTGAGTTGGTTAATGCAGTAAATGTAAAAATACAGTAAATCTGTCAGAGATCAAATCCCAAGGGTCCTGCACATTCCAGTACCGAAAGTGATGGGCTTTATCTTTGGGAGCTGCTCTCCCAAAAGCTCTCAGGCTGAGGTCACCCAGTGCCCACCACAATGAGCTCACACAAACAATCCCCAAAGCCCAGGCTAAAGCAGTTATTACTGAGAGAACATTTCTCACAAAATACCTCCTCCACCCTTGACCTCTCTGTCCCAGTCTTCAGAGCAGACCAAAACCTTCACAAGCAGAATGTAGGAGCTGGAATTTCAGAGCTCTGCTGGTGATTGGAAATCAGGGATGCTGTGGAGACACTGCATTTCCAGCTTGGTCCTATTGACCCTTTCCCATAATACAAATGCCAAGGACTCCTCTCTCCTCTCTCC
>VXBT01007373.1:2492-13911 GCA_013400235.1 Oriolus oriolus | reverse complement strand
CTCCTCTCTCCTCTCTCCTCTCTCCTCTCTCCTCTCTCTCCTCTTCTCTCCCGTCTCCTCTGTCCCCTCCCTGCTCTGCAGACACAAACAGGCTGTGACATTTTTCCCTGCACACTCTGCAGGGGTGACCTCCCCTTTCATCTCAGCGCTTCCGAAACTTCTCCTGCCACAACCCCCTGTGCTCTTCTCATTCCCCACCCGTGTTTGAGTGCTCACTCCACCCTCACCTCGAGTCCTTGGGGGCAGTTTGAGGCAGAAGAAGGATAGAAAGGTATTAGGGAGCATCCTAAGTGGGACATAAAGGTGGGGAAGGATCTAGAGGGTGAGGGCACTCCGAATGTTCAGCTGGAGAAGAGAGGATTGAGCTCAGAGCTCAGTGGGGGCAGCAGCTCCACCCAAGGGCAGCTCCAATCTCTGCTCCCTGGGCCAGAGACAGCACCCAGGGAGTGGCTGGAGCTGTGCCAGGGCAGGCTCAGGCTGGAGATCAGGGAAAGGTTCTTCCCCCAGAGGGTGCTGGGCACTGCCCAGGCTCCCCAGGGAATGGGCACAGCCCCGAGGCTGCCAGAGCTCCAGGAGCGTTTGGGCAGCGCTGCCAGGGATGCCCAGGGTGGGGTTGTTGGGGTGTCTGTGCAGGGCCAGGAGCTGGGCTGGGTGATCCCTGTGGGTCCCTTCCCAGCTCAGGAGATTCCCTGTGCACTCCCAGCCTTGCACAACAATTCTGTTCCAAATTCAACATTGAATCCCTGTTTCTTCTCTCCCCTCTCCAGTCCTTGCTGTCCATGGCACTCCTGGGCTCAGCAGTGGCTCTGCTGTCACCTGCAATCCAGGTGGTGCCTTTTGCACAACTTCATCCGAATCCCACCAGAGGGATTTTTCTTTCCTCTTTGCACCCCAATTTTGTGACCAAGCTGTGCACTCACTCCCTGTTTTTATGCAAAAATCCTGAATAAAAAGCAGGGAAAATGATGATGTGTCTTTACCCACTGCTGCCCAAGCACCACTCACTGAAGCTGAAAAAATATTTACATTCAAATTAATGGGGAACTATTTTTGGGAGGGTTGGGGTGACACTAATTGGGGTTTTTTCCTCCTGAAAAATCAACCATTTCTTCTTTTGTTGGTGCCATTTCTCAGGTCAACCATGAAATTCCTCCTTGAACAGAAAGGAAAAAAGTTGACTTTCAGTTCTTCAGGGTCCTCACCAGACCTCTGGGAATTCTGCTTCCATTTTTCCCAGTTCCTGACAGACAGGGAGGATTTTTAGCTGCATTTCTTCCACTCCAGGTCTGTGCTGCCATCCCCTCCCTCAGCCACTCTCCCAGGTCTGGGTAATGATATTTATTCCAGCTGAGCAATTCCAGGAGGAGAAAATGATGGACTTAAATTGAGGCCATATTTTGCCAATCCCCGTGTCCTAAATTTTCCGTAATGACAGGAACCCATTTGAGCTGGGAGATCATGGGATCATCACTAACAGAACTTCAGGGTGGAAAGGCTGAGTTAGTCCTGAGGAAAATGGCCAGGGATGAGAGCCGGGATCTCATCAGGATCCTGTGGGGAATGGGAGGCAGCACTGGGAGGGGATAGCTGAGGTTGGTTTGGGACGAGATCGCACAAATTCCTGGGAGTGGGACTATCCCCGTGCCTCCGTCCCTGGTTGGAACATGATGCTCCTTTTAGCAGGAAAGTGGTGTCTGATGGAATTCCGTGCTGTTCTGGGAAGAGCAAACCAGAGGCTGTCCCAGATCCATGAGTGCCTGGCAGAGGGGAGATGGTGGCAGGACCCTGCTGGAACTTTCAGCTCAGGGAGGAGCAGCCACCTGAGAGGACTTTTAGCAACTCATGGAGTTGGGAAGGGACTGGCAGAGTCGACTTCAACTCCCAGAGTTGCTGAGTTGATTCCAAACCTGGCAGGACCTGGATAAAAGGGGCTTTTCCATAATCTCTTTGAATTTGGCAGTGCAGGGAGCAGGAGGCCCAGCCTGTCCCCTGAGTCAGGAGAGTGCAGGAGAAGGGAGAGGTTGCTAAACCATCTCCTGGTCCATGGAATGAGTGAAGCACATTCCTGGAGCAGCTTATTTTAGGTGCTGGCACCTAATCCCTGGTTTGGGAATGGGAGCTCCACTCTGGCACAGCCACACCCGGGGGACACCTCTGGGTCATGGGAATTTGCTCCTTGGCCTGCCCCAGGACGATTTCCAGTTTGATTCAGGTTCTCCTTCTATTTATGGCCAGCCCAGTGACTGTAAGCTGTTCCTGTGGCACTTTTAATGCCATGTCCTTCAGGGGTTGGGATATCTTGGATTTGGACCTGCCCCAAATCCCACATTATTTAAACACAGAGGCAACAACCTGAGCTGGGTTCCCAGCAGAGCCTCTCCCCTGCCCAGGGCAGCTGTCCCAGCCCAAACCCAACCTCAGAGCTGCTCTGGGAGAGTTGTGCCTTTCCAACAAATCTCCAGCCCTCCTGAACCTTAAAAACCATTTTGGGAATGATCCCTGGATCATTCCTACTCCCAGCCACGCTGGAGATTGGTTTGGGAAGTGCAAAACATCCAAACCTTGCCAGGGAGCACAGCCCCGTGTGCTCCTGTGGATCTTCCTCAGAGAGCGGGAATATGTGAGCAATCCTCCCAAAAGCCATTCATTGATGTGTTTTTCCCAGATTTCTCAGAGGGGATTATTATTTATCCCTAAATTTGAGACCAATCCTTATTTTTAGCAGGCAGAACAGCTCCTGGGGCTCTCAAACCCAGAGCAGAGCCAAAGCCCCACTCAAAGCCTTTAAGCATAAGGAAGCTCTTGTTTGTTCCTACAGGTGGAGACGATGTGGAAATATCCATGAAAAAGAGACAACTCCATGAAACTTCTCCCTGGAACTCATCCTGGACTTCTGCTTTCTTAGGGAGAGCAGATTCCCTGTAGGAAGCTGGATTAAGTTGATAGAAATTAACCCCTTTTGCAGAGGAAGAGCCATTCCATGTCAGACCTGACATCAGGCTGGGTTCAAATTGTCACCATTGTGTTTCCAAACATTCAAGCACGGCAGGAATTTGCATAAACATGAGATGTTAATATTTAAATACATCAGGGAGGACCCAGTCCCAGCTTTTCAGCCCACTCCAGCCCAGCACAGTTCTCCCAATCCTATGTCCAGCATCCCTAATTATCCCAATCCCACGTCCAACATTCCTAATTAGCCTTTTGCGGGGACGATGACTCCGTTATTAAACACCCACTTTTGCACCTGGGTTTGCACATTTGGGGCTGGATTTTCAGCCCTCAGTCACCAGTCTGGAGTCTCCCGTTTCACTGCCCATTTTTGTAGGGAAAATGGATCAGTTTGGGAAAACTCCCTTGGAGTGATGGCTCTTCTCCGTATTTTTTCGCACTGCACTGCAGGAAAAGCTGTGGCTGGTCCCAGGCTGTGGCAGATGTCACCAGATGGCACTCTTACATTGATTCTTCCCCATCCTTAATTTTTGTTGTTGTTGTTTATTTGGGTTTTATGGATGAGCAAATGTTCAGGATGGAAGAGCCACGCTCCGGAGTGGAATTCAGCTGGCAGCGTTGGTTCACAGGGGTTTGTTCTGGGTGGTGGAAATTGCGGGGAATTCGGATGTTCTCCAGGAGCCGGCCACGGTTTTGGGGTGGAATTGCTGTGAGAAGTGGCCCTACAGGCCCCAGAATTTCTGTGTGTGGGTTTCTCTTCTCACTGGCAGCACTCAGAATGTAAAAATAAAATTCCATTTCTGATCTCTCCCTGAAATTTGGTGTCACTTTGGGGACGTGACACAGGTGACAAAACAGGCCAATTATATCAGAAGGGGGTGTGAAATTGTCCCTGAACCTCACCCAGCATTAAAAAAAAGACTGAAGTGCAATTTTCCATCCTGCTATGTAAAAATATGAATTTTTGGGCATAATAAAGGTTTCCTCCTCAGAGGGACAAACATGAGCTCCAAATTCTCACTATAGTTCTTCATCCAAGGAAGTTTGGTTTGATTTTTCTTGTCTCAGAAGAGAAGAGTTAGACAGGGATGTGATTAATCTCAGGAATATCCCAAGAGAACCTCCAAAATATCAAAAAAAGACTGTTCTGACATAAAATAAAAGGTGAAACAATAGATCAAAAAATGTTAGCGATAACACTCAGCAGAACATTCCCAACATGGTGTGAGGAGTTAAAAATGAATCCCCACAGGAGAAGGCAAATCCCACTGTTTGTTTTCTCGTATTGCTCCAAGCAAGCAAAATCCATACTCTTGGATACTGATTCCATAAAATATGGGACCCCCTCACCGTGGGAGAAACACCTGAGATTGAGAGATAAGAACAATAATTCCGTTTCATTAAAGCACCATTTATGATGCTAAAATTCCAATGTGGTTTCCGTAGGAGGAGCAGCTCTGCGGCTTCTCAGACTGTAGGGAAGAAATCCTCTTGGCATGGAGAAATTAATTTATTTTCCTGTCCAGACCTTTTATTGTTGCTGTTTGTCCCTTACAGTAGGGCTGGACTCACATCTGGCTCTGAGCATCAAACACTTGGACCTGCTTATTCCTGAATATCCAAATTTTCCTTGGTGGACATTCTTGTTCAGCTTCACATTTCCTGTTGAAATCCAGGAGCTGAAAATGCCCCAAAATTCCAACGATTCCAGCTCATTAGTGCCATTATTATTAATTTATTATGTTCTTGCCACCACACAAGTGTCCCAACTGCTCTTGTGCATCTCCCCTTCCCCAGTGAGAGCCGGGGGCTCTCAGATCCAGCCCTGACCTTCCAAAAGGCTGGAAAAAGCCAGGCAAGGTTGGAGGAAAGGCAGCGATCCAAAGCCTAAGGAAAATGCCTTGCCCAGAGTGATTCCAGAGCTCAGACGGGCTCATTAGGAGCAGGACAGGAGCTGATGTGATTGCAGCAGACAGATGACCTTGGGTGGTTTTTTCCCATCTCCTAAGGAAAGACTTTGCCTGGAGAGTGGTTCGGGAGCAGCCCAGGATTTAGCAGGGGCTGTAAAGGAGCAGCTGCTGCAATAAAGCTGCAGTTTTACAGCTCCAGGCACGCCGGGAACAGCACTGGGATCCGCTCACAAGGGCGGGAGGCTCCGAAGGCAAGGAGAGGTTTGGTGATCCTGGTGGGAGGCAGGTCCCACAGTAAGGAATGCCCCAGGGATCCACGGGGGACGGTGCTGTGCCCACAGTCCTGTACCCTCAGGGGGCTTGGACTCAGCTCCTCAGGAGCAGAATTCCTCGTGTCCATCCCCACCCCGGGGGCTCTGGAGCCCTGCCAGGATCACAGGGTCGGAGGTGTGAGCTGGGGACATCCCAGTGCGATACAGGGAGAGACCTTGGGATCAAACCACCCTTCTTCCTCCTTCACTTCTTCCTTCTCCTCCTCCTCTTCCTCTTCCTTTTCCTTCTCCTCCTCCTTTTCCTTCTCCCCCTCTTTCTGCTCCTCCTCTTCCTCTTCTTCCTCCTCCCCCAGAACAGTGGGAAGAGCCTGGTGCAGTCCAGTGACCTTCCCAGCTGGGAGTGTGGGAGCTGCAGGATGCCTCTGGTTGCTCCCAGAATCCCAAAACCATTCCGGTTGGAAAAGTCCTCCAAGATCATCAAACCTAGAAGTGCCCAGGCCACCACTGCCCCACATCCCCAAGTGCCACATCCACATGGCTTTGGTGACTCCACCAGTGCCCTGGGCCGCTCTGCCAGTGCCTGACCATGGATCCACCCTAAAAACCTGATATCCAAAATCCGCTTTTCCCTCTTTTTGGCTGCATTTGGTGCATTTTCCCTGACTAAAGCACCCCAAGCCCTGAGCTCTTGCTCTGCTGTCAGGCTGGGCGAGTGCTTGGAAGCAAAGTCTTTCCAGCTTATTATGGATTCAGACATCTCTTCATCTGGAGTTGCCTGAGGTCCTGGAAATAATCGTGTCTTTCAGGAAGAACATCATTCTGAGGTGAATAAAAATCACTCAGCACTTTAATGAGACCATTACATTTCGCTGCAAGTGTCTTTCCCGCTTCCACAAGGTCTTCCAGGAGGAGAAACAGCTCGGATCCACCTGCTCATGGAAACACGTCCATGAGTCAGGGATTTATCTCACTGGGAATTCTCCCCCATCTCCCAGAATTCTGCATCTTCACCCTCACCCTGCCCCTGGTTCCCCTGGGTGAGCTTTGTGCCTCTCCTTTTCCTGGACCCCACTCCTGGCACATCCCTTTCTGAGGAAGGGTTGGGCCCCGAAGGACTGTGGAACAAGAATCCCATCAAAACCTCGCCCTCCTTGAGAAAATAAAATAATCAAAAATTCTGGAAAAATGAAATTCCTTAAAAAGAGATTAATTTAAATCACACTGGCAAAGAGGGAGCCTGGAACAGCTCTTCCCAGGGGGATGCCCCACAGAAGGACCTGCTGGAAGTGCCCCAGCCAGGAATGTGCCTGGAGGGAGGAGGAGGCTGCATTTTGGAAGCCCCAATTAACCCTTTGCAGACCCCAGTTCATTTCCAAACGATTCCTGATAATCAGATTATTTTTCCATGCAGAAATTTAATCCTATTACTTCTAATTATGCCCCAATGTGCAAAGCTAAACAAATCCCATCTATTTGTTCCCCATGCCTTCCAAGAAAGTGATTATATTCCATCTCGAGTCGTTATCCATAAGTATCTCTTTTAATCATTTCTGCATTCAGCCCCTCCAGACCTCAATTATTTCTGCTCCCTCTTCATGTCTTGCAATGATTTTGCTGCTACAAACTCCTAGAACTCCTTCTCCGGGTGTTACAGACCCTAAAGAGATACCCAGGGGTCATGAAATATTTTTCAGGTACAGTTTACAGGCAATATCTTAATTTTTTTCATGTGTCCAAACAGCAATTTCTTTGGCAAAGTGGAAGATTTTAATAAGAAGCAGCAAAGCTCAATGTGATAATTATTGGCAGGATTATTTTTGTTGTTCTTATCAGCATTTTGTCCGTGCAATTTGCATAATTGCTGGGTCTTGATTAGAAAAGTCCCATTTTTCTGCTGAAGGCTTTGGCAGGGGCCAATCATTTCAAGGTTCCTCGCAGAACAGAGCTCCTTAGGGGAATAGAGAAGGGAGGGAAAGGAGCAGTCCCGAGCCATTTTTCCTTAGGAGGATGATGGAAATGATTCCCTGGTGTAGGACCAGGAGCTGCCCTTTAGCTGAAGATTTCAGCTCTGCTCTTACAGAGATGGGGAAATTCTGCTGAGCTGGGAGGCGCTAAATCATGGAATCATAAAATTCCAGGCTGGTTTGGGCTGGGAGGGACCTTAAATCCCATCTCATTCCACTGCAAGGGACACCTTCCACTATGCCAGGCTCCAAGCCCCGTCCAACCTGGCCTTGGACACTTCCAGGGATGGGGAGTCCACGCCCACAGCTCTGAGAGCGCAGCGGTGCCACTCTCTGTGCCCAGCCTCGCCGCAAGGGGACAGTTCTGGAGCAGGACGGTGACAGAAACCCTCACAAAGCCCCTACAGCTGGGAGAGAGTGAGGAGAGGAGCAGGGGTGGGTGCACAGAACACACCCACGAGGCTGCTGGGAAGAGCTGTGTGCCCAATTTTTTGGGGGGAATTCCCAGGATTTCACATTTCAGAACAGAGAACCTTTCCTTTTAATGCGAAATTGCTCAAGAAGCTCCTCACGTCTCTCCACACCAGTGTCTGTGTCACCCCCTAAAGGACACAGATTAGGAAGTGCTGGGAGTCCCTGCCACCTTTGTCACCTGCTAGGTGTGGCACCAGTGCCACAGTGCCACCAGGAGCAGCTGGAGGTAATTTTTCATGGCATTTCCCAGGGATGTGACACGTCAGGGGCAGCACCTGCCCAGGGTGAGAGCAGGAGCAGGGCACAGTCTGAAGGACTCAACAACTGCTTCAGGGGTGCTCAGCAGACAAAACCACGCAGAAATATCTGGGAGCCTCCAAGAATTCACAGCAGCTTCCCTTTCTTGCACAGAGATAATCCCCTGGTGTCAGGGAGTTATCCCAGTAAAGCAAAAAGAGGGGAAAATAGCTCCTAATGGGATCTCCGTGCTTGGATCTGCCATTCCAGGGGGAATTGTGTCTGTCACAGGGGAGGGCTGAGAGCCAGAGCAACTTCTGCCCTCATCAGGCCACAGCCCCTGGAATTCTCCCGAGCTCCTCTTCTCGGTGCCAGGAACCCTTTGACATCACCTCCACAGCCTCTGAAATTCTCCTGAGTTCCTCATCTCATTGCCAGGAACCCTTGGGCATCACATCCACAGCCTCTGGAATTCTCCCGAGCTCCTCTTCTCGGTGCCAGGAACCCTTTGACATCACCTCCAGAGCTTTCTGGGATTCTCCTGAGCTCCACCTCTCAATGCCAGGAACCCTTCGGCTTCACCTCCAAATGTGGGATTTATGGGTGGAATTTCCAAGCAATTCACTTGCACAGGGTTGGAGCAGGTTGCACCCTGGAGCTGTATTTCCTGCCCAGCACAAGCACTTGAATTCCAGGATGTTTTTTCCCTGGAAAACATGGCACTGGTGTGTTTCTTTAGCAATGGCGTTTCCCCAGCCAAGAGCCAAAATACCCCTTGGATTGGCCTCCTGGTTTTCCACAGTCAGGGTCTGCGGCCGTCTGTAACACTGAATTTTCTATGAAAATTAATGAAATTAATTGGGTTGACTTCCCCACCCAAGAGAGTGACCAAGAGGGCGGGGAAAACAGGGAGGCAGAGGGTGACCCTCCTGCCTAGGAGGCTCAGCCCTCCTCCTGCCACTCAGCGTTGCAGCCGCCCATGTTCCAGAAAAGCCCAGGGCCCCAAGTTCCCCATTGGTTTGTTTGTCCTCCTATGTTTATTCATAACCTCTGTTAAATACGTTAATCCTTACTAGAAAATTCTCTTCTGTTAGTTAGCTTATTGGCTGGTTTGAATTGTACCCTCCCCTGGAACCTTTGGATTTGTTACTTGTCACCCCTTGTCATTTCCCCATTGGTTGCTTCTGTGTACCTCCCATTTCTCCTTCCCCTGCTGGCCGGGGTATAAAACCCTCGGTTGGACACCTCCCTTGCTCCTTCTGTAGCACTCTCCCTTCGGGCTTGTTCCCCTGCTCCTGGGAATAAAGCTCGGATTTAGCTGCTACAAAGGAGTCCTTCCCATCCTTCGCCTCCGCTTTGCTGACTAAACCATCGATTGCTCGCAGAGAGCCGGGTGATCTTCAGCGGCTGTCCACCTTCACTGCCGCCCCTTGGCTGCCGGGCAGCCAAGCGGTCGCTGCGGCAAGGGTCCATGGATCTTCCTGGGAATTCCTACACAGAACATTTCCTCCCTGATTTTATCTGAGCTCTCCCCGACTCCCAGATTGTCCCCGATGGGACATGTGAAAAACGAGGTTTACTCTCCTGTGGAATTTTTAAAGTTTAATAAAGAGACAATAAGAGACATAAAATAAAGCGAAGAGGTAACGGCCGGGTGCCTTGGCGCTCTGCCATGAGCACACCTGATGCCCGGGNAGCTTGCTAAGGTTTGCTAAAAGAAAGAAAACTACATCCACACAGCAAAAAGCATTCCTAACACTATATACTATTTATCTTAATATTTGCGAAAAGCCAACGTTATAATATGCATTTATAACAGACAGATGTGGAAGCATGGAATAGTTGCTTGGGAAGGACCATTGGTGCCTCCATTCCAGCTTCTCTGCCTAAAGATCCTCCTTTCCCAAACCCCAGATCATCCCTACCCTATTTCTTGACCCTCAGGTCAACAGCTGAGGTGCTTCCAACCACTGGGACACTCTCCCAGGTAAAGGTTTTTCCTAAAATCCAAATTAAAATTCCCAATCTGGGGATGTTCATTCACCACTGCTGGGTTTGGAATCATGGAATCACTAAGGTTGGAAAAGACCTTTAAGGACATCAAGTCCAACCATCAGCTATGGGTTTTATGTATTTTCAGTGACAATAATGCAGTGTAAACCAGAGGAATTTGGGATTTCTCCCCAGGATTGCTGGAATGGGAGGTGGAGAGAGAAATCCTGGTCTCCCTCATTTAGAGGTGTTTTTGTTAAAAAAAAGAATAATTGTTAAATCAGAATCTTTGCTTCAGACATTACAGAGAGTCTGTCAGCACAGATTTAAGCTGTGGATTGTCACATCCCCAAGGTCTCGTCCTCCCAACATGGCCCAATCCACTGCCGAAATTATCCGCTTCCCTGGGGATCCCTCGGTGCTCCAGGATTTCTCTTGATTTTGCATTTCTCTAGAAAACAGAAAAGAAAAGGAAAAGGAAAAGGAAAAGGAAAAGGAAAAGGAAAGGAAAGGAAAGGAAAGGAAAGGAAAGGAAAGGAAAGAAAAGAAAAGAAAAGAAAAGAAAAGAAAAGAAAAGAAAAGAAAAGAAAAGAAAAGAAAAGAACTTTAAAGTCTCATTTTGATTTGTTGGAATTGAAATTAGACTTGATTTGTTTTGAGCTGGGCTCAGTGGAAGAGTCCATTACAAAATTAGGAACAAAAGGAAACACTGGAACTGCAATTCCAGCACGAAAGAAGCTCTTGATGGAAGGGACAATGCTGAGCTCCGCTGTCACAGGCAGAGAAGTGAAAACAGGAGTGAGTTGTGTCCCCACAAAACTGCAGAGCCGAGAGAAACTTCGGAAAAAGGTGGATTTTTGGAGCAAATTATTGTAATTGTTGGAAAACCAGCTTGAACAGGAATTTGATCTTCCTTTAGAAACACGAAAAGCTTTGGAATGCCATCCGAACCCTCTCCACAAAGGGAGATTTCAGAGAATTCCTTTCTCTGGAATTTTTTTTACATTTCTCACGGAGTAGAGAGGCATAATTTGGATTTATTAGGAAAAACTTGTGTATTTTGGGAAAAAATTCCAATCATACTTGTTGGTACCACTACAGCAACAGAGTGGTTGTGGAAATGTTTCCATGGAATAAATGTGGCTTTGTTCCATGGCTTGTTTTCATTGATATCCCTGGAAAGAATTTCAAGCATTCCAGGTAATATTGAGTTAATGGACATCAAAAACCCAGGTGTGGAGAGTTAATCATCCTTCCCAAATCATCCCCGCCCAAATCATCCCCTCCCAAACCACACCTGCCCAAATCAGCCCTTCCCAAACCATCTCCTCCCAAACAACACCCACCCAAATCAGCCCCTCCCTATATAACCCCCACTAAATTCAGCCCTTCCCGCCCTGTCCCTTCCCTGAACCATTCCTCTTAACAAATTCTTTCCTGCCCCTGAACCGTTCCTGCCCCGAACCATTCCTCTTAACAAATTCTCTCCTGCCCCGAACCTTTCCTCTTAACAAATTCTCTCCTGCCCCGAACCGTTCCTGCCCCGAACCGTTCCTCTTAACAAATTCTCTCCTGCCCCGAACCTTTCCTCTTAACAAATTCTCTCCTGCCCCGAACC